>CAIGRP010083102.1:0-7500 GCA_903798385.1 Fraxinus cuspidata
AATTGCACACGTAATATTGTTATTCTAACAATTATTGTTCGTGTGTCAATTTTGTCGCATTTTAAATTTATTGTGACATTTTCAACACTACAATAAGCAATCAATTGTCTAATTGATGGCCAAACAATTAAATAATGTAATGAGAATGAAAAATTAATAGAAATGCAAGAATTAACTAAACTACTAGCCTTAAATTAAAATAAATAAATAATATGTTCATCTTTTTTATTATTAGTTTTTTTTTACGTAGGAACCCGCAGCCGCTACTCGTGAGTGCGCACTGGGTAAACATCGCTCCATGTGCAATAGCCTACAAACTACAAAGGGGAAATAAACCACACTAGGCAAGCCCTGTGCGACGGGCTCGTCCGAGGAAGTGTTGGCAGGAGATTCGAACTCGTGACGTTCGGTCTCCGCGCTCACCTACTCCACCAATTCGGCCACCCTCAAAGGGGTTATGTTCATCTTATCCAATACACGGGAGGAATTAGCTTACATATTGATATATAAATCACAGGAAAAGTATTTTGAAAAAATCACCCAGAATAAAAATAAAAGAAATTTATTTTTTTGTTATTTATTTTGAATCTTCAAATTGGGTTTTGAATCTTCAACTTCTTGCGTTAATTGTCATTGATTCATGTGTTAGACCTTTTTTTTTTATGTAATATGGTTAATGATGCTATATCTTCATCCCTTACGACCTCAGGTTGCTTAAATAGAGCTTGAAATTTCAATTGGAAAGGAATTTGGATCGAAACAGGAATCAAATGCATTCAGGCTGAAAAATACACTGCGCACGCGCCATTTATGCATTTTACTCTCAGGTTGTTTTTAATGGCATAGCATACACGCGCCGTGTAAGTGGCGCACGCACACAGGAATCGACTTCTTGCCTTTTGCACATTGGTCCTTGATCTTTTTATACCGTGCATTTTGATCATTTTTCATTTCTTTTCAAATCCTTAGTCTTTAATTCATGTCCAACTACTCCCATATAATCTTCAATGATCGCTTCAAGGTCTGGATCAACTACTGGATATTTTCAATTTAATCCTCGAACTTCAGATTTCGGCATTTTCGTTGATTTTTGTTCATTTCTTTCAATTTCACTTCCAATGATTGAATTTTACCTAATAAATAGAATTAAGCCTCAATTCATTTAAATCTAATTTAACAGCCCATTGTCCACAAAATTCCTCAAATCTTATTGTCTATTAATAAACACAACAAAAGATCAATACGCTAGCCACCAAGGACGGAATAGACAAAAAAAATTCAATAGCATTCAACACAATTAAATTCTTTGTTGAATACACACACACACACTCTTCACAGGCGATGATGCACGTGCTTTGCAATGTAAAAAATTTAATCCTATTTTCAATAAATGTTATACTATATAACTATCAATTTCGGTAAATTATGCCCGTAATATTGCCAAAGTTCTCAATTGTTAATTATGTACGAACTCCAGGTTCAGTACAAAAGAGTTATTAAACCAATAAGCTATTGCTTTCAACACCTATAACTTTTCTAGAACTGCAAGCTTTATTGCCAAGGGACTTGTGTGGATTGATAAGTGCATTTTTGGGTACTTATTCGGAATCATATTACTTAGCTTTTGTGTTGTTTTATTTCATTTTACTTAACTTAGGTTAATTTTATTTTATTTCAGTTTTGGACCTATTTCTAAGCAATTGGAAAAGAAAGACTAATATGCATTTGAGTAAAAGTTGAAGAACTAAAATTGAAGTAATGCGATGTGGAGGACCAAGATGGAAGAATGAATGAAGAAAATGGCTGAAAAAAAAATCGTGAAAGTTTTATAACTGGGCAGTCGCCCAGTTATATTGGTCGACCATCAACATTAGCAACAGGAGCCATTTTTTATGTCTGGTTGGCCACCCCCATTTTCTACTGGGCGTTTGACAAGCCAAATCGCGAAAAAAATTTTGATTTTCTTATTTTAATAGAACTCCTATTGAAACGGATCTCGGGGCGTCTTTTAAAACTATAGGGCCGTCTAAAAGTAAGTAACATGCATTACAACATATTTTGAAGAGCTTTTCGAGCTGAGAACAAGCGAAGAACACGAAGATCGAAGCTAAGCACATAAGAATCAATCCAAGAATTCTATTGGGTGATGTCAATTCTTCAATATTCTTTGTGTTTTCTTCTTCATAACATGCTAGGCTAGATTTATTTGTGCTACGAGAATGATGAACTATGTAATATGATTTTTGTTTCTTTGTTTTACATTCTTAACAATAAAAACATGTTTTGAGATGTTTGAATGGTTTATATCAATTTCTTTTCTCCATAATTATTATACACGTAATTATGCTAAACTTTATGACTTATTTCATGCATTTGAAATAAGGAAAATATGTTCGACGCGGTATAAATCATCATAGGGTCCAATAAAAGATAGAAATATACCGCTATGCCCTATATGAATCTTTAAGTGTTCATAAAAACTCATGCATTCTTGTATGTGCGCATTTGTCATAGAGATATAGTCGGGTCATATATTAGAATAAGTTTGAATTTACTCGAGAGAGACTGTTAAATAATTTAGAAACGTTGATTCTTCAATATTTTAATCGTGTGTCAACGTGTAGAGCTAAGTTTAAAAATATTATTACATATGGATTTGTGATCCTAATACATTCATCATATATTAGAAAAAGTTTCAACTTGCATTCGACATAAATCTCATTCAGTTTAGTTAAAATATTCATAATTGCATTCGCATCATTAATTTAATTATAAATCCATCAAAACAAACATTCTCATTCTTATTATTTCGATTAAAATCACTCTAATTAGAATTAGAACTAATCAATCATTGTGTGACGATACTTGGACTCAAAAAGTCCACTTTATTACTTGTTAACGAACCGTATACTTGCGGTGTATTTTATTCGAAATATATTTTCGCGTAACATGGATTATAGGGTTTTATTTACGAAAAAATTGTTCCATCCTTATTCGTGCACGTTCAAGGAGAGCAAACAACACACAAAGATGATATGGTAGCCCCAAGTTTGATATTGTTTCTACACTTCTAGAATATATATTTTTGGAAACTCTAAAACTCAGGCCAATTTCTCTATCACTTTTGGTCCCAAACGGTCCGAAGAAAGGATGGTTAATTCCTATAACATACAAAGAAGATTCCAGAAGCATCTTTAAATGTTTCAAACAAATCATTGCTTACAGTTAGGGATGGCAACAGGGCGGGCATGTGACGGGTCGGCCATTACCATCCTCGTCCTAATGGGTATTTTTGTTATTTTATCCTATCCCCATACCCGTTTGAAGCGGGACGGGGCGTGATAGAGGCGGGGTGGGGGAGGCCCCCTTCCCCATTTACCGCCCCATTTATTTTTTGTTTTTATTTTTATTTTTTTATGTCTTTACTTAGTAAATATTATTACCTTTTTATCAATTTGTTAGAAACAACTTATGTTTTCTTTAAAAATATGATAAATTTATTATTTTTGTTTGATAAAAAATTTAAATTTAAAATTAACTTTAAATGGGACGGGTAGCGGGGGCAGGGACTATGATTTCCATACCCGCCCCATACCCACTTCGAGACAATGACTCTCGACCCGTCCCCACCCCATTTATCCGATAAGGCGGATAATTCCCGCCCCATTCGGGGCGAGGCCCCACGAGTTTCGAGTTGAACGAGTTTTTTTGTCATCCCTACTTACAGTATCATTTTTGACATCCATAATAGACTATGATCTTTTATCTTGTTCTAACCTCACCACTTAATAACGCGCTTATTATTCTACTCGCCAGGCTTTTCATAAATGCCCAAAATGTATTTATTATTGAGCTCTGCGCCCAATTTGGTGATCTTTAAGTTACAGTAATGTAAATATTTCTTTCTCTTTCTATTTGAAGAATAGATGTACAATGTTGAAAACTAAACCTATTGCTTTGGGGATTTATTAACAATTTAATCCATGGAAGACGGAGTTCGGATGGTGTCAGGTAGGTATTCGTGAATGTATGTGTAACTTCTGATGAAGATTATAAATTAATAGTGTTTGGATATAAATCATCTGTATTAGCTTGTGTTTCGATATCTTTCCGTGACACATACATTATGTTACAATATATTGATAAGCTTGAAATTCAATTATACAAATGTAACGCCTCTAATTCTAGCAACCCGATTCATTGCGAAAATGAGTTCCTTAACATTAATCGTCAATAACTATTCAAAATGGTGTTAGAGTTTGAAGTACTTACAAAATAATGGAAGATCTTAACATTTTGACAATATAAATTTAGAAAATTATGAAGAAATGACTGGGCAAAGGCATTGCACTAGTTATAACAAAAAGGAAAAAAGTTGCCATGTCAAAAATATCAAAATATTCCATATAAAATATTCCAATGAGGGCGCCAAAGAAATATCCCGAAAAATTAAAATTAGAATAGGGATAAAAGTATGTGAATGAATAAACCTCATTAAGCATTGAACATTTAGTTTGGGATCTATATTTTTAAGTGTGGTTTATTAGCCTATATAAAGTTTTGAGATTGAGATATTCAAATTTAGCGAGAATAATTACCGATTGAGATAGTTTCTTTCATTAGTTCAATCCAACCAAACTTGAGAGGAAAAGAAATGAGTGATGTGAATGAAACCTTAGAATAGATACTCTTGGTAATAGATTGAAAAACAAGTTTTATATGTGCATCTTATAAGAGAGAGAGAAAATAATTGACTATTAAGAGTTGGACGTAACAAACTTAAAGGTTTATGGTTATTGGATTGACTTTGTGCACATATACATCAATTTTTTACATTAAACGAGCAAAAAATGGTTTTGGTAAAATGTCCTGGAAGCCTTATATGAATTATTTAAGCAATTTCAAAGCATGAGACAATACGGTAAGCTATCTAACAAACTTATATTAAATTTTGTGTGTTTGTTAAGTAAATAATTTTGTTCGAGGAGAATATAAATGTTAAAGCTTGGGGGTATTTAATAAGTATAATTTTACACTTATCCGAACCATCAGTTACTTTTGAAGAATTGGTACTTAATTTTAAATAAATATTTATTGTTTTAGGAGAAGCTTGATGTTGGATGGTATATGAATAAATGGAACGAAAAATGAATGATGAGAATTAAAGAGGAACATACTATGGAAGTTTAGGCCAATGTGTATTATTATAGAAGATGAATGACCCAAGATGCAAATAAGAGGGGACTCGAGCTAAACAAAAAAGAAAATTCATGGACTAAATTGTAGTGGGAGAAAAATCCTAACCTTGTGCTCGCTAGTTTAGGACCATGTCATTGAAAAGGTGAATTTCACATCCAGCATGTTAAGGCTAAAACTCATGCTATCGCAATCTCGTATATCATGTGATCACATGGTTGTTTGTTTGGATAAATTTTGCAAGCATACAAAATCGTTGATAGATAAGTGATGAGTTACGTGTATCATCTCACAAAAAATAAATCTTAATCAAAGTATACTAGTGTCTCGTTAGATTCAAAGTATGTGACAAAAGAGATTTGTGGTTTCTAATTATTCTAAGTTATTCTAAGAAATATGTTAAGTGTTGGTTTGTACTTACGTGGAATGAGTGTATTGGACTACAAAATCTGCTTCTTGTTATCTAAATCAATTTCAATTATGTAATCTAGTTTTATTCATGCATTCTTGAAAATTGACAATTCTATAGCATTTAACATTCTCTTTCAAAATAAATTAAGTATATTCTAGACACAACCCAGTCATATTCCTAATTCAAATTCACATGAGTAGAAATCATTCAAACACACGATTATCAATAAGATTGTACACATCATACATATTATTCCTAACTTCTATTATCCGTGTGTTAACCTTGCAGATGTGGACATGGCTAGTACGAGAACATGGAATGCTGATCCAATTCAAGTTCCCATTGGTCCAGTTACAAGACCACATGCCAAGTAATTCCAAAATGTGTTAAGTAAGCTAATTCTAGAGATTTGGGCTCAAGCAAGCACGTGGAGGCCCATTGATGGTGATGAACGAAATCTCCGATCCTTAACAAGCGTGATTTACATCCAATAAAGTCAATAGGCAAATTGGTAGCTGATTTAGGACTGAAATTAATTGTTTCATGCTTATTGCACAATTTTAGGCTTAAATATTGAGGAATTAAAGTCGGGTTTGACTTCCTAAAATTGAGGCCAAAATTATCCTAGTCTAAGAATATTTTATTTTCAACTTTTCCTCTTTTTTCGTTACCTTAAGCATATTTTTAGGAATTGTAATCTTTGGAATTTCTAAGACTAATCTTCTGTGGTCTTAGTATTATAAATTGTACTCTTTTCCTTTCAATAAAGGGGCGGTCGTTTAATTCATAAATTGAAAGTAATTTCTCTTTTGTTCTTTGAGAACTAAATTGAACTTATCAGATTTCTTTGTGGCATTCGTCTCTGACTTATCAATTGAGTATTCCATCTTTAATTGTGGCGCCCTCCTTTATACCAAGGTTCACATCTCTTTATAGGTGTTGGTCGCGGTTTCCATCTGAACCTGGGTGTAGAAGGGTCTTAGGCAACAATTCTTGATACAGGATTCGTTACAACTTGACGAGGTTCGTATCATTTGGTATCAGAGCATATGCTCTAACATCAGGTCTAATCTCTCTTCGTTATTCTTGAATTCCGTTTGATCAATTCCAGTATATTTGATCAGGTCGTTAAAAAAACGAAAATTCGTTGAATATTTATCAACTATTGTTATTTCTCTTCTTGATTTCACACATTGATATTCCAAAAATAAACTGGTAGTAGAAACTTGTCTTTGTTATTCTCGTCCTATTACTTTGTTATTCCAATTTCTTTGTGATTCGTTTCGTGTGGACCTGGGAATTTTTTTTTTGGTGCGGTGAGCGTGGCTAAGAAGTCATAATTATTTGTTTGATAAGAACTTTTGAGAAATGATGAGTGGAAAGAGACAAGAGTGATGAGTACATATTGAGGGTAAAAGCCGAATTTATTGTGTGATTAAGTGAATTGATTATTCGAGTGAAACACATAAGAGAGTACTGTGAGGTCCTTTTTTCTAATCTTTATTTTGCAGAAAACATGTCCAAAAACAAAGATGAAGGCACTACTCATGATTCTTCCATTCCAGCAAATCTAAAGCTTTGGAATGAGGCATTAGTGGGGGAGATGTGGTGGATGATAAGGGGGGAATTGGAACATTTGCATGAGTGCTTAGATCAAGTGGAGAATGCATGCGCAGAGCAGCCACAACATGTTCCACAAGCATGTGGGAGAGAGGGAGCTCCAGTTAAAGAAGAAGTTAATAATTACTACGGGGATGAGTTTGGCGATGAGGAAGAGTCTGTGGGTAGTCGTAGGAGGAATGGACAGGGTAGGAGAGATAAACCGAAGGGATGATAGCTTTAGTAGTATAAAGATGAAGGTTCCATCGTTTCAAGGGAAATCTGATCCTGAA
>CAIGRP010083102.1:12500-13926 GCA_903798385.1 Fraxinus cuspidata
AATAGATATCACAATAAATTAAGAGCAATGAAAGAAATATGAAAACTCCGCTTCTTCTTGAATTTGGAAACCAAGCTTTGATTCTTTAATCTTCTTGTGCTAATTACCTTTGATTCATGTGCTAGACCTCTTCTCTACACTCTAATGTTATGTATATCATCCTTGGCAGCCTCAATTTAGTAAAATAGGTGTTAAAATTTCATACCAAAAGGAGTTTTGAGTCGTAAAAGGAAATTAGCCCATCAGTATCAATTTTGAACCTCGCGAGTGTGGTACTTCCTAGTGCATATGTATCCTTAGGCCAAGATGGCCTCGGGTTTGATAAAACTAGGCTCACACACGTGGGGTATGGTAAGTTTAGGCCATCTTTGCAATTTTGTCCATGAACTTTTCGTTGTGTGCATTTTGGTCTTTTCATTCTTTTTCAGCTATTTGCCTTTCTTTTGCATCCAATTAACTCATAGTACTCTCCAATTATCGTTAAGTAGTTCGAATCAACTTTTGAAAGTTTATGCTTTAGTCCTGAACTTTGGATTTCGTCCAATTTATCCCATTTTTGCTCTTTTCGTCCAATTCCATTATTTTTTTCATTGAGTTTCTCATAAGAAATGAAATATATACTAAATTAAGCCACAATTCATCAAAATAAATAATAATTAAAGCAAAACTTTCATATGTGACCAAGTGGTCATGTTTTCAAAACAATATGATGGTTTGGTCACATTTTAAATTACAAACCCACGAATCAGGCTCGTGAGCGGTGCGAACGAGTCATTCGCTCAACAATTTTTTGGCTTGTTCCTAGACAAGCCCATGGGCTGAACCAGATGAGCCGAGTGGGCAAAGCAACGAGCCGCTCGGTCCGATTGCCACTCCTATTTCTCTTTGAAAAACACCAATTCAAAGAGACCACCTTAGTTTATTATTTTTCTTTTCTGTTAGTTATTTGTACATGGCATCTTTTAGTGTTCATGGATTAAACGAATAATTCATACTATTAAGAGCAATTAATAACGTGAAATAGTAAAAATAAAAGCAAGAAAAATACACGACTTAAGGTGATTTACCTTGATGCAAGAGTTATATCCACATGGTGCCGCTTCACGGTTGCACTATACGGGATAAGAGAATTACAATGTATGTTGGATCCACGTCCCTATCTGTTTTTCTATACTATGACATATAGAATGGAGGCTCACGCTAATACCTCTTGTATATAGAGAAATATTAAGAAGACATACACGAGTTCGAATCCCCTGCCAACACTTTCTCAGTCGAGCCCGTCGCACCAGCCTGCCTAGTGCGGTTTATCTCTCCTATGTGGTTTGCGGGCTATTGTATATGGAGCGAGGTTTACCCAGTGCGCACTCACGAGTAGTGTCTGCGGGTTCCTACGTCAACAAAAAAAAATATTAAGAAGACCTAA
>CAIGRP010083112.1:0-11154 GCA_903798385.1 Fraxinus cuspidata
GGTGGCAGCTGGTAGGATTGTGAAAGTGGTGGTGATGGAAAATTTAGGACTTATCTATAATATTTTGAAAAATTTAGGATTTGATTGCAATTAGTTGTTTATTTTTTATTTTATTTTATTTTTGTTTCATTTGAATAGAAAGGTAAAATCGTCATTTTATTGGAAAAATGTTTAAAAGGACCTTTTGCGCAATGAAATATGGAAGGTAATGGTGAAAATGCCAAAAAATGAAAGGTATGGACGTTTTGCACAATAACATTGAAAGGTAAGGACGTTTTATGCTATTTACCCGTTTTTCCCCCTTCCGTTATATATATTTAATATGGGCTCTAATTAAAATTTTCAATGCAAATCTATTGAAGCCCATTTAATTCGAATCCATTTAATGTAATATTTCTATCCAATGTTTCATCTTTGAATTTTGTCACTTTTCACCACGTTTACGTTCTTTTCTCAAATTATTCATTAAACATAAAGTTTTACCTACAAAACACAATATAACATAAATTAGGTAGAATTTAATCCAAAAGATAATAAAATATCATGATTTAAGGTCACTAATAAGTGTATAAAATACACTTATTATCGACTCACTCGTTTCCATATTTCGTTTCCAAGTTTATCACTATTTAACGCTTATTGAACTTTGTTTGGGATCTCGCCCACTGAATTCAAGAGTAGTACACTTTCATGTTATATGGTTATATCATAAAATCAAAACCTTTCTCTTCCTTTGACTAGTCTAACGGGGTACGGACGAATTCAGGTGAACATGAGCGATGACCCAATATAAAAAAAAGTTTCGACATAGCTGACACGTACGTCCGCAGAGATTCGTCGTGTGCTAGTTCTGCCGTGCTAACGAGTCCTCAACCCAACATGTCTTCCCTTTTCAATTCTTCAGTAAGTGTTTTATTTTTTTTTCCCACATTTATTTATTGACTTCAAGTAACTTCATTCAAGCGCCAACAGAATTAATCGATAGAACCAAACTTTGGAACCGAAAAAGAGCCAAATGATTGTTTCCATGCGTGCTTTATTGAAAACTAAAATAAGAAGAGGACTCAAATTTAGACCCTTTATGATTTCATAGACCCATATTTGTTCATTCCTTCAGATCGAGAAGAAAATATGGGTTGTTTGATAAAATTTTTAATAGATTTTTATAAAAATTGATAAAATATGTAATTGAAACTTGATAAATTTGTGAATCCGATAACATATACATCTAAAGTTAATTATTAATTTTGAGCTCAAATTTTGAACTAGTTTTTATAGTATTCCAAACAAGCACCGAGGTAATCCATGTAATGACGTCAAAATATAGACTTAGCCCATGTTTGGTAGATATTAAAATCAGATTCTTAGTAAATTTTGATAAAAGTTGATGAAATGTGTGGTTTTTTGGATGAAAAGTTGTGGATCCCATTTCATGTATTATTAAAATTAATAGTTGACTTTAATTTGAAAATTTAATTTGATTTTAATCCAAACCAAATAGACTTATAATTGAATAGGTGGACAATTTTGACATAAATCTAGATCAATCATTGATGTCTGGTATAAATTTCAAATCTTGGTCCCAATTTTTAATATTATAGGTCCGTATATTCAACATTTTAATGTTACTTTTTCTTTGACAGTTAACAAGGATGTCTTACACGTTGACAAAATTTGTAGACGAGCTCTTAAGGGAAAAGGAATTAATCGAGTCAAAACGTCTTTATTAAAAATTGAAGTGCAGGAAAAATATCGTGTTAACACCATTACATTACTGTCAATATTGACAATAACTGACCTTTTATCATGACTTCCATTTCTTCTTTTGTTTCTTATAAAAGAGTTTCATGAAAACGTTACCAAAAACTCTTAATCAAATAAGCTGTTTTAAAAAATTATTAAATATATTTAAAAGTAATTCTTAATCTTTTAAGCAGCGTTTGACTTTCAAAAATTTTGTCAATAATATTAAATTAAGTTTTATTCAACAAATTTAAGATAAACTATGTAAATAGTTTTGTTACTATTTAATTATTTATTAATAGATCTAAAAAAAATCTTATCTGAATAATTTAAGATTAACTACCTAATTCCTATTTTACTACTATATTCAATTCATTGTTAGATTTATTTAAGATTTAAATCAATTAAATTTTTAACAACCATGATATGTGACGTTAGTTTTACTATGGTCTACTAGAGGAATCATGTTAACCATATAAAATTAAAAAAATACTCGATTGGACCATAATTTGCTATCTCGTTATCTCAATAAGTTAAACTTTAATCTTTAAAAGCTGCAATTGATTTCAAATCTTTCATAGTAATTATAGAATAAATTCGTCACGTTTCTCTTGAACGCTCACTTTCACGAAACTAAATTTTGTATCTCAATTTAGACCAATATCCTTGAAATGAAAAAAATAAAATGGATGCATATTTAAATGGCTCCATTTACGCAATTTAACAAAGATTTTCAACATTTAAGGAACAATTTTCGACGAAATGTTGAAGTCCTAGTTATTACTAGACCAATAATTTAAGGACAAATAGTGCAATTTACCCTTTGTTCTATGTTGCAAATCATTGAGAAGGAAGAGATTTACGGGCATTGTTCTAATAGCCCTGAGTAATCCAAATTGTAGTGCGAAAATTAGAACAATGATTAAAGGACATTTTTGGGTAAAAGGATTTGTTGAATTTTGTACATAACAAGTGGCAAGTGCCATTTTATGCATTGATCTGTTGAAGCCGACCACTGCATGGGTTTCGATTTTTTTCAACGTTGTAGCTCACCCACCATTACACGTGTTGTCTTAAACCCGCCTTTAATCCCCACACAACTCTACTTCCTTTTCAATTTCTTGAATCCGATCCCTTTCGATTTCACATAAATAACCCATCAATCCTCATCCCAAACGACACATTCACAATGGGTTTTGCTCTATTCTCTGTTTGGGCATTGTTTTTCCTTATATTTTCAGAAATTTCTGGTTCCTCCATGGCCGGAAGAATTCGATTGGGTTCGAGGTTGTTGGCTAGTGAGAATAACGAAGCATGGGTTTCTGACAATGGAACATTTGCATTTGGCTTCAGCCCAATTGATGCAAAATCTGATCAATTTCAATTGGGAATATGGTTTGTTCAACTTCCCGGAGATCGAACCCTTGTCTGGTCGGCCGAGATGTACGTATATGTTTCTGATTATATGTTTGTTGCTTATAATTGCAAGATTAAACAGTTGTTCATGTTTTATTTTACGTAGCTTTATGATTACTGGCATTTTTGAGCATGTAACTAAAGTAAGTTAAAAGTGAGTTCTTGCTTATTGTTAAGCACATCAAGTTTGGCAATTCTTATTTCTTGACCAATGATAAATTATCTTGTTGAAACTTGCTTATTTACTTACGAGTAAACTTTTTTTTTTTTTTTAACTTAACAAGACATGCTCAGTTTAGTTAGTTTGTTAATCTTTTATTAGTATATACGTTAAGACATGAATGAATTAAATGTGCAGATATGCTTCAGAGGTCGCCCTTTAATTTATTTCCTTAATCTTTTCTTAATCATGCGTATTATGCACGTATGATGCATTTACTTGTAAAAGTTATATATGTACAAATAATTGAATTTACGATAATCAATTTTTATTTTTTTGCACACGTATCGCAGATAGTTTACTTTTAATGTAATGTGTAAATTATTCTGACATTATAGTAAGAGTTAATTTACAAAAATTAACTTTTTAGCTTAAGAAGAAAGGAAACTCAAAATCAACATCTATTTATGCTTGTAATATCGATGGATTCCGGATTTAGAATTAGAAGAAAGTAGATTGGATACCTATAGTCTTTACTAAAGCTTCTGCAGGTGTATATATATTTTTTGGCCTACCATTCATTTTCTCTCAATCGTCTAAATAGAAATTCTCCAGTCAGCAAAAATGCAATCTTGGAGTTTGAAACAAGCGGAAATCTTGTGCTTGTTGATAGAGACACCACTGTATGGACATCAAATACCTCAAACTCGGGCGTAGAAACAGCCATCATGTCGGAAAACGGCAACTTTATTCTATATGGCACTGATCAACACATTGCATGGGAAAGCTTTTCGCATCCATCAGATACTCTCCTACCAGGACAGCCTTTGACAGTTTCGCTGGAGCTCAAATCTTCGAAATCGCCTTCACATGGTGGTTACTACAAACTGAAAATGTTACAGCAGCGCACTTCATTAAGTCTTGCACTGACCTACAATTTACCAGAGTCCTACGACACATCGCCTGATTCTTATACGAACTTATCCTACTGGTCGGGACCTGAGATATCAAACTTTACTGGGGATGTTGTAGCAGTTTTGGATGAAGAAGGAAGTTTCGGAATTATTTATGGCTCATCATTGGATGGAGCGGTGTACGTGTACAAGAATGATAATGATAACGAAGGATTATCCTCGGCAACAAATCAATCAGGAAAGCCATCAGTTCTTCGAAGGTTAACCCTCGAGACTAATGGAAATTTACGTTTGTATAGATGGGACAATGATGTTAATGGATCACGCCAGTGGGTTCCTGAGTGGGCAGCTGTTTCTAAACCGTGTGATATCGCTGGTATTTGCGGAAACGGGATATGCAATCTTGATCGAAGCAAGACCAATGCATCTTGCACGTGCTTGCCGGGAACTTCAAAGCGCGGCAATGATGACGAATGCTCGGGAAATTCATCTCTGACTGGGAAATGGTGTCCACATCATGAAAATTTAACATCCCAGTTCAAGATTGAAGCGATTCAACAAACCAATTATTACTTTGTAGAATCATCGGTAATTGCGAATTATAGCGATACGGAGACGGTCTCTAAATGCGGTGATGCCTGCTTGTCGGACTGCGAATGTATCGCTTCAATCTATGGCCTTAATGAGGAAAAAGCATATTGTTGGCTTTTGAGGGGTTTAGAGTATGGTGGGTACGAGGATGCAGGCTCGACTTTATTTGTGAAGGTAGAATCGAATGGCTCTACGACTATGGAGGATGATACGAGATCAGTGATCGAACGAAAAAAAGTTTTGGTGGTTCCTATTGTTTTAAGCATGTTATTTCTGATATGCCTCCTGTGCTGCTTATTATATATATATGTTCACAAAAAGAGATCCTTGAAAAGAGCCCTCAAGAATTCCTTAATTATATCAGGAGCTCCAATTAGTTTCAGCTACCGGGATTTACAGAATGGGACTAGTAACTTTTCCCACCTGTTAGGAACAGGTAATAAATGTAACAATGAGTTAAAAAGAAAGAAAGGACTGGGGACATTTACTAAAGCAATCAAAACTTGAAACTAATACTAATAATATGGTGTTCTTTGGCAGGTGGATTTGGCAGTGTATACAAGGGAAGTCTAGGTGATGAAACCTTAATTGCAGTAAAGAAACTTGACAGGATTTTGCCCCACGGGGAGAAGGAATTTATTACTGAGGTGAACACAATTGGCTCAATGCATCATCTGAACTTGGTCCGGCTATGTGGGTACTGTTCAGAGGGCTCACAAAGGTAACTTTCTCTCCTTCTATAGTATAATAAATTTTCACTTCCATCAATATGTCCTTGTGAATTGTTATGTTGTTTTGAAGTCAAATGTTGGAATATGCTAAACACGAGCATCAACTTCACCTTAACATAATCTCTATAGATACATTTTTAACGTTTATTGATATGTGATTGTCAACAGGCTCCTCGTTTATGAGTTCATGAAGAACGGGTCATTGGACAAGTGGATATTTCCTTCACATAATTCTCAAGAAAGACTACTGGATTGGTCAACCCGTTTCCTTGTAGCTCTTGGCACAGCACAAGGGATAGCATATTTTCATGAGCAATGTCGTGACAGGATTATACATTGTGACATCAAACCGGAAAATATTCTTTTGGATGAGAATTTCTGTCCGAAAGTATCAGATTTTGGATTAGCTAAATTGATGGGACGAGAGCACTCTCATGTTGTCACAATGATTCGAGGGACGAGAGGTTACTTAGCCCCGGAATGGGTTAGCAACCGCCCGATTACTGTAAAAGCTGATGTTTACAGCTATGGGATGCTTCTTCTTGAGATAATTGGTGGCCGGAGAAATCTAGATATGACATTTGATGCAGAGAGCTTCTTTTATCCTGGATGGGCGTTCAAGGTATTCTCGACTACTTCCCCCTAAACTGGTTGTACACAATTGACGTGGTTTAGAACTTAAAGTCAAGTATCTTTATTGGAGATTAAACCTTAATCCCAATTATGAGAGCAATATTATGCAACACGTAATCAGAAACACACAAGAGTAAACACACAAATTTACAGTGATTTACTCTCAATTTGAGAGTTCAAGATCACTCACCACTGCAGGTTTTCAATGTGAAGAAGAAAAATCGATTACAATGGTAATTTCAGGCCTCTGAATTTGTCTCTCGCCAAAAACACCCCAATTAATTCTTCATATATGTAGGAATATTAGGCGGAACTAATACATATAGAATGCCTTTATATCCATTAATTCAAAATATTTGCGGTTTAGGGGACTATAGTATGATTAGTCCCCAAACATTCCATCAAAGCTCGACTAGAACATTTTAATTATGTTAGTTTTCTGCAGTTGATCACATGAATGTTTGTTTCTTTAGGAGTTGGAAAATGGAGCACCAACAAAAGTTGCAGATAGACGGCTTAAAGGAGCAGCCAACGAAGAAGAACTCATAAGAGCTTTGAAAACTGCTTTTTGGTGCATCCAAGACGAGATTTCCATGAGGCCAACAATGGGGGAAGTCGTGAAGATGTTAGAAGGATCGTTCGACATTAACATGCCATCGATGCCACAGACAGTTCTCGAGTTAATTGAAGAAGGCCTAGACCATGTCTACAAAGCCATGAAGAGAGATTTCAATCAATTCAGCTCCTTCACCATCACTACTCATCCATCATCTCATGCAACATGTAGTTATTCAACAATGTCACCAAGATAATTTAGTCAAATGGGAAGGGAAAAGTTTGCGCTAAGATACAAAGATAATTTGCCAAAATAGGAAAAGTTGTAGGATCAGAAAAATTGTATTCTTTCATGTTCTAATTAACTGTCCTGAGAGAAGGAAAGTTGATTTGATTTTGACCCCATTTGTTGAACAGTTTCATGCAGGTGAATGTAAATTTTATTGTGTCGATAGCAGTTTGAACTCGTGCATTTATTATGTTGATAGCAGTTTGAACTCATGCAATTGTTGAACTATTTCGTCTAAAAGACATCAAAATGTTATAAGAATCTTGGGTTACCGTCACCCAATTTACACAAGGCATTAAGCTAAAAGCATAGCATTAATGGAGCAGCCAACAGACCTATTCATCATCTTCGAAATCAATTAAAATCCTCGGCTTCCTTCTCGATGGAGCATTTTCCCGGGAGGTACTAGGATCTGCATCAGAATCTGCCAACTCATCGAGATGTGGATTTTAAAAAGGTCCATCTTTCTCAATAGACATGGCATCTGATTGTTTCACTGTTCGTAATAATTACTTGGGGTTCTGCATTGCTGTAATGGTTTGCCATCAGTGTCTTGATTTCTTCAGTTTCCATCTGACTGGATTAAGCAAAATCATCCCTGGAGAAGAATGAAGTGTTAGTATCATTCACAAAAGGCATTTCCAAATTCTGCGACATATTCTTGCATTAGATATATCAGAACGCAACATAGATTTCCATTCTAGTAGTCGTAAGAATGGTGTTAGCAGAGGAATCGATGTGGAAAGGTTTACAAAGTCAGGCTGCAAAAATCAACGAACACAGTCAATAAATGAAGCTCATCGTTTAGTTTGTTGAAGTACAACATATTTCACGTAAACTACTAGTTGTTACATGTGATGATTATCATTTATTCATTGTTACATTATGGATTTGGAAGAAATCGTCTTGATTGAAATTAAATCAAAATGTAATAACATGATTGAAATAAATAAAGGGAAAATCAGGTCCACTATAAAAAATAATAATAATAATAATAATAATAATAAATTATTTATACATTTAAACAAATTAAAACCTCTAATTAACGGTAATAATTACGCCCTAAAACCTCCCAAACCCCCAAAACCAACTGAGATAAAGAGAAATCCTAAACCTCCCCAAAACCCACAATTCACAAACGCGAAGAAGCAGCAGTTTCACCCACGCGAAGAAGGCTGCGATTCATTCCCCATTAAAGGCTCCACCCACGCAACACCACTGATTATAGACTCGAACTGTGGTTGAAAAAAGTGAATAGGAGATGAAGAGAAAATTGATATATTTGGACCACGTGATGGCATTGGTGGATGAAAGCTGGCATATAAAATCCCAAAGGGTGAGGGAAGATGGCTTAGATTGCAAGGTTTTTGGTTTCTTGATGGTGTAGTGAATATTCAGAATTTTCTACCTCGTTGTGCTTTGTGTTCGAGAAAATGTCTGATTTTGATGGAATGTCAAAATTCTTGCTCAATCATGCATGCTTGATGACGGCTAGTTTTATAATTCTAATGCTATTTGATTGAAATGTGGAAAAATTTTGGTAAATGGTTGAAAAGAAGTTGGTGGTCTTCTGGAAGCGATTCTAAGAAATTACTAGAAGTTGCTCAAATCACCATATTTTGCGCTCTCTCTCTCTCTCTCTCTCTCTCTCTCTCACAGAGATACACTATAATGTACCATAATTTATTTATATAAGTTGTAGATGCAGTTGAGTTCTGAGAGGGCTTCCTCTTCCTCTGCTTCCCAATAGTAGCATACAATTGGTATTTCCGATGTTCACACGCTTTTATCGTTTCAAACGTTGTTCGTTTTAATAATAACAATGTTTTCGGTGCCACTAAGGTACCAAGAATAGTTGGATGAGACGTTATGATATCACTTTCTCAAGGTATTGTGGCATTTGAGTTTTGTGAGTATGACTTGTTAGAGATACTTTACATAATAGAAATTAGTAAGATATGGTTTGTCAATGAACTGATTTAAATATGTTTGGCGGTGAACGGATAGAGTGGGGGGACGATGGTCGTGTCACTTTTTTTTTTGTCACTCTATTGAATTGATTCCAATGTTTTAATTGGTATTTTGTAACTATTTTAATTGTTGTCACTTTTTGTTAGTGTGTCACTTTTTCGAATCTATCACTTTTTAGTGTTTATCATTATTTTTTTATTTTTTGTCATTTTTTTGAAATTTCTGTAACTTATTTTTTAATTAAAAAAAAAAGTAATATTTAATTTTACACAGTATTTTTTACTTTCAAAATACTTTTTATATTATTTTTCAAAAGACTCTTAATTTTAAAGATATTTTTATAAGTTTCCATTTAAAGTATAGGACTAAAATCAAATTAAAGCCTATTACACCTATAAATTACGTGACATGCTTAGATGGAGGGGTTCTATATGTGCCGACGTGGCATCGACTATTCAATTGATTTGATCTATTTTCTTAACCAATTGCATATTGGACTTGAATTTGAGCTCATTTCATTAGCACCCCCTCATTCATTTCATTTCTCTATAATAGGCAAGTCCATTCACAATCAATTGTATGTTTTTCTCTCGTCTCTTGCACTCATTATTCCTTTGTCCGGCTGTTGGCTTGATTTTTGGAGTGTAAGCAATCGTCAGACCATTTTTTCGATTGGTGGCCTTTACCTTTTAACGGGGTATCCAGTGTGCATTTGATATCAACGTAGAGGGGACATGGTCGAGATTTTATTAGCGCATTTTTTGAGGTCAACAGATTGACACCGTCTATGAGAATCGATACTTGAACCATGTTATCACCACAAAAGGCACTGAAAAAGAATAGTTTTCCGGGCAATTTAAAGGGTCAACCACTATAAGAAGAAAATTGAAGAAACCCACAATGAGAAATAGATGGGTTCACCGCTAGCCACCCAACTTTATATTTAGTGTTACTAAAACCACCCAATTTGATTTTATTTTATCATGGCCACCAAACTTCTTTTCACCATTTTCAATAATTTTAAAAGACGTAAAATGATAAATTTGCATTATATACATAAAATAAATTTTAAAAAATATAAAAGCTTTTTATTTCATTTTATTGAGGAACCATTTTTTAAAATAATTTTTTATTTTATTTTATTTTATTAAGGAACACTTTTTAAAATAAGTTTTTATTATTTATTTTTCTAAAGATTTTTTAAATAAGTTTTTATTTTATTTTATTTTTTCAAATAACGTTTTTAAAAATAAGTTTTTATTTTTATTTTTTTTAAATTGATTTTATATAATATAATTCAAAGTTATCGTTTTACCTCTTTTAAAATTAGTGAAAATGGTGAAAAAAATTGGGTAGTCATGGTGAAATGTTAAATGAAATTTGTTGGTCATGGTGAAATAAAATAAAATTAGATGGCTATGATGACACTGAATATAAAGTTGAGTGCTCATGATGATAAAATCAAATTGAGTGATAGCGGGATAGCCATTGGTTGTTTTAACCCGAAATAGACGTTTTCGAACATCAAATGGGGGCGAAGATAGCTAGAAAAATCATTTCAACACAAAAAGGAAACTCTTTACTCTTTTGCCAAAAAAACCCATGGAAAATACAAATAGTTGTTACAGGATTCTACATATTTGGAGCCACAAAATTCAATTTGGGAGGAGTATTATCTTTGGTTTTCATGGCAGAGAAGAAATGGCATGGAAAATGTTGAGATTTATCCCAAAAATCTCAGGCCAACACGAAAACCCACTTGGTCGTGGTCAGAGTTCGACGGAAGCCTTAGCCAAGCCCCAGCCTTCAATCTCTACCATCGAGGGTCATCGAGGCTGCAGAAGCTTCGACAAGCAGCAACTAAGCTACTAATATCGACTACCTATCAGCCATAGTTAACCTTCTACTTCCAACTATAAACCGCTTGTCTACCCATATTTCTCCTCTGCCTCCAACTATAGAGGTTGAGACATCCTAGAAATGGAGAACTATTGAGGTCTGATGACCATGCTGAAATATTGGCAGACTTGTTGATGTATTTCAAATCCGAAAGCAGATTTGTATGCAAGATGTGTTAAAAAAATTTCTAGAAACATAAACTTTATAAACTTGCCAAGATCTTCATATCAAATCACCAAGAAATTTAATTAA
>CAIGRP010083117.1:0-32541 GCA_903798385.1 Fraxinus cuspidata
ATATATGCTCTTCGAACTTGATCTCAGATATCAGGATTGTAATCCAAAATGGGTATCCTTAGACCATAAGTTAGAAGTTTAGTGACATCAAATTCCACATTATTCGGCATCTCCCATCAACAAATACATTGTCCACATTAATTTTTCTTTGAAAGAATCTCTTCATTTGATATCTGAATATAAACATTAGATATCCAATTACGATTGAATGCAATTCACATGGGCAATTCACATAGCAATTCACGGGATCACATATCAATTCACACTTCACAAAATTACAAGTTACAGTGATAGATAGAGAAGGCAATAGCTCACATTCACAGAGGTAGTAAAATAGGCAAGAAGGAAGTCTTGTAGCCAATTTCCAAATCAATTGTACGCTTCGAGCAATTGAAGAGCAAATTGCTAATTTCGGAAGTTAAAAGGTAAAAATTCAAACAATAGAACAAAATCAACATAACAAAAAAAAATGAAAGGGCTAACTACATAAGCTGACAAGGTTTGGGGTCAAAAGGAGGAGCGCTTCACCTAATCCTGCTGCAATTGTCGAAGGATGAAGAATCACCGACACGAAGGCGAAGCAGTTGGTCAACTGGTCTAAGGCTTGAAACTGTCTTGGAAACTTCACAGAGTCAGGGACGAAGGTGACGAAGTAGATGCGGAACAGGGACGAAGACGGGGTGGGTAATGGGTGTTGTGACAGGGGCAAAGCAGCTGTGCGAGTCTGAGGCAGAGGTTGGAGGCAGAGGGAGGTAGACGAGGCGATGAATTGAAATGGAGGTTGGAGAAGTCTAATGTTTTCAATTAAATGGATTGGGCTGAGGAATGGTATTGGCCGTCTACATTAGGGTATTGTGTATTGGTATAGTTTTGGGCTTCACTCTTGGACTGACAGTGGACATATTAATAATAAAAATTGGCCATTTGGTTGGGCCCAAAAGTTCAGTGCATGCCTGTGCCAAAGTTAAACCTTATTGTGCTCCGTCCCTAGTGTCACTATGGTTTGTCAGTTTGAGCGACCCGTAGCTCGACCTGAAAAAGATCGAGCCGACTCGGCTCGCTCCTCGTGAGAACTAAGCCAAGGCTACACTTAGGTCAAGATAAAATAACAATAAAAATATAGGTCAAGACATCTACACTTAATTGCTTGTAATAAAGCTGCATTGTTACTGCTGCCTGCTAATAGCTGCATGTAACAAGACAACCATAGCTGCATTGTAACAAGGCAGATGCTTCCTTGTTAAAGATAGCTACACGTATACGTTACGTGTAACTGTCTGTGTTAAATAACATTATATTTAAATTTTGTTGTAACATATATATTTTTTTGCTATAAATATGAGGTAAGATTTAGAGTTTCATATAAATTTATTTCAATCATTTTAAATTGCAGTATTCTAGTTTTTAACTTCAATCCCCGATTTCTTTATTCTAATGTTAAGTTTCTTTTACTTTAATATTCAGTATATTTTGCTACGTTGATTATATCTAATCCCAAACCTGAAAAAAAAGGAGGGTTGTATTTTTTATTTAATTTATAATCCGTATAAATTGAACAATTTACACCATGTTTGATCTACATCCTT
Source organism: Fraxinus cuspidata (assembly GCA_903798385.1). NCBI lineage: Eukaryota > Viridiplantae > Streptophyta > Magnoliopsida > Lamiales > Oleaceae > Fraxinus > Fraxinus cuspidata. The sequence goes on from CAIGRP010083117.1 coordinate 1,587, forward strand.
ATAAAAATTCATTTTCAACCACACATTTTTTAATAAAATAATATTACATGTAAATTCAAAATTTTTTCTTATTTTTTAACCACATATTTCCCATCAAATCACTATTTAAAATGAATTCTCCACTCAATAATGTGCATCAAACAGGGTTTTAAAATTCTTTTAAAAAAATTAGATTTGTCATTACTTTTAAAAAAATAAAATCCCGAGCCAGCTATGCTCTTTAAGGCTCGAGCCGCAAGCTCGGGTCAAGCCTAGATTTTTTGGCCGAGCAAGCTCAGACCAAAAAAGTTCGAATCATTTTTACTCTAGCTAGTCCAAGCTTTGAGTTTTGGCTCGCGAACCGACTCGATTCGTTGACATCCTTAGACCAAATATCACTTTTTTCACATTTTTCTTTTGTCAAACACCTTGCATGCATTATTTTAATTGATTCAAAACTAATTTTTCATATATATTGACATAATCCATTTCCTCTCAAGTTCAACAATTTTATTTTTAAACATGTTTTCAATCACAATCACAAATCATCAAAAAGAAACTTCATAAATGTTAACTATTTACATTATAAGGGTTAAACTAAACCTAATCACGAAATTCAAATAAAAGTGAGATAAACAATGAACTATGATAATTTGAATTTGTAGGTGAGAGATTATTTAGCTGGAAATTGATAATTACAATTTTTACTTTTATAATTTATGCAAAGAGATTACTAAAAATTTTCATGTAACAAAATTGGGGAACAAATCAAACAAGAAGTCCAAAACATAAAAAAACCTATAATTTTGTTAGATTTCCTAAATCTTTTTTCCAGAGCTTTCAATATTGAAGTAGCCTCGATTTTTTCCCCAGAGTTTTGAAAAATGAACGGATTTTGTTTGTGTATTTGTGGAAGATTGTCTCTTTTTCCTTTTATTTTTCCATTTTCAGGGCTGATTTTTGGATGTCCGTGATTTTAGGTTTGGGCGTATATTTTACGTTCAAAATATAATTAATTACGATCTAATCCAACTTTATCATTTTTTTCAAAACTGTCCCAAAATATAGGGTATTTGTGTAAGTACCCCTTTCCTATTTTTGCGATTGTGTATTTTGCACCTTTTATATTTATATATTTTTACCTAAAGAAATTGAGCTTGAACTACTCGTTTGCTGATTCAAAAGTAAATTAAGCCCATGTTTGATTTGACTACAATCAAATTTTTAATAAATTTTAATAAACTTTGATGAGAAATATAGTTAAAAAATTGATAAAAATTGTGAATCAGAATAAGTGATTTTTTTAAAAGAAAAAAAATTGGAGTTAAAAATTTCAAAAGTAACTCAACCGTGCTCCCCACAAGGCGGTTATGGGACTTAGGAGTCAAGGTATTACGAAACTCTGTCCCTAATCTACAGAATCCAGAAACAACAGTGATTATCCCTTTGATGTCCATACAAGCTGTGAATTATTCAGCCCAAGGGTTCTTTTACCTGCTTTAACATTCTTCTCTAACCTAATAGGAAAAAATAATCTTGTATTAATTCAAGATTGAACTTGTTCTATATGGAACAAAATCTTCGAGTAACAAAACACTTTTTCAAGGTTATGTCTCGTGATTTTCATACAAAATTGGTATGTTTTCTCTCTTTTATTTCGCATATTATTTTCTGTGTTTTTCCCGCTGAAACAGAGGAATTAAAATAGATGCTAATTGATTTTGAGGAGAAAGTAATAGATTTTTTTGTTGAATAATTACTAAATTAAAAATATTTTTTTAGGGTTTATGTGAATGCTTGTATTGGGATTTGGGTTTTTACCCATATTACGAAATAAAAGATTTTTTTTGGCTAATTATTACAAAGGTATTTTGTGGTTATAATCTTTAAAAAATTTCACTCAATCTCCTTCGCCATTCAGATGCATTAGTAATCTATACATAATTTATATGTTTTAATAACTAATTAATTTACCAATTTATATCTATGTGCAGGCCCTGCCAAAGGCATTTTGTAGATATCTAAATGAAGAAAAACTGGCCACTGTAAGGAGTGGCAAGGGAATCTGGAAGATCAATGTTGGTAAAAGTAATAGAGATACCGTATTTTTCGAAGAGGGATGGGGCAATTTTGTTCGTCGACACGAACTCACTGTTGGAGATATTGTGGTTTTTGAACACGTAAGGGAAATGGATTTCAATGCTTTCGTTTTTGATTATACTGCCTGTGAGAAAGAATTCGACAAGGATTTAGGGGAAACATACGAAGGATCTTCTGGAGTTTGTAAAAATTTGGAAGCCATCAAAAGTAAGTTTTGTGCTAAGATACTATATATTTTTCTCTCGTCTTTCCAATAGATGCACGGCTTCAATTATGAGTGCAGAAAAACTGGCTTCTTAAGCAGAGTTGGAGAATTATGCGATACAGTTGCATGCATTTCAGATGGATATGCACATGTTATGCCTAAATTCAGCTAGGAAAATTCATACACAACATGGTAGAGTAGGACATGTGTAGGTCCAAGATTTCCTGTATGCTTTAGTACAAAAGTTTCGAAGTTTCCAAAACTCGACCCTCTTGTGACCGAGGAATGATTATGAGTCGACAAGAGCTTTAGACTATACAAAGGGAATATTGAAACGTGACAAGGACAAAATTGATTGAGTGCATCAGGCATTAAACTGCTTATTTCCTAGGCTTTAAGAGCTCATTTTACAGCCAGCCTTTTGGAGGCCTTAGGGAGTTTGTTACCATTGCTAATTCCACCAGTACTTGTCAATCAATTGAGAAACCAGTAAATCATGGAATTCAAAATATGTTTTTTGTGGTTTGATACGGTTCCATCCACACCATCTGTATCATCGTTTTATTTTCAACTAAATCTCTTGCTGATTCACTGATTTGTTGACAATTTTTTTCGTAAAAACTGTTGCTTATACAGGTGGTTCATGCCAGCAGGGGGATAATCCATACTTTGTCATAACAATGAAATACTACCATTCACCTGCTTCCAAAAGGGCCCGGCCATTTGTGGTGAGTTTTGCCTTACATGACAGCATATATTGAAATCTTGTTCTTCTTTCCTTGTTTACTATTTACAAATTTGATTCCTTGTGCTTCAATTTATGTGGATGTTTGGCTAAGCTTAAAAACTTAATCTTAAGTGAATAAATGAGGATTAAAAATAATAATTTTTGCTTGGTCAAAGTTGGAAATAAGTAAAAATAGCTCATTTTGAAATTAACGCTTACAATGTGTCAAAATAGCTTACCTTTTTTACTTGTTAAGAAGAGGAAGTAGCTTTTGCAACCATGTTTAGAAACAAAAGTTACGTATAGATTTTTGTATAATCGTCTTTGGTTTTTGTTATTTCATATTCTTTTCCCTTCAATCCTTGCTCTTACTAATGTTAAGATAGATAAGTGTACTTAGAATGGGAGTAGGTAGTCCCAAGAAAAGTAAAAAAAAGCTTAGCCAAACATGCTTGTAACATGATGCTTTTTTTCTCTTCTTTTCACACAAACATGTTGATCTTCCAAATTGAGCGGTTATTTCTTAATTTCATGAATTTCAGCATATCCCGGCAGAATTTTGGAAATCAAATGACCTGAAAAAGAAGACGAGCCTATATCTAAAAGATCCTTCGGGCAAGAAGTGGTCGGTGGAACTGAAATATCGTCGTATTGGCCGTGTTGTTATGGATAAGGGCTGGAAGCAGTTTTATGAATCCAACAAGCTCAAGAATGGAGATGTTTGCACTTTTGAACTCAGTCACAACCCCAAAGGCTCTACTGTTGCTTCAATGGATGTGCACATTTTCCCAGCTCCATATTGAATGCCAAAATTCTGCGAGGTTTTGTAATCCATACATCTCCCTTTGCTTAGGAAAAATTGAACATTGTAGGCTTTTTTCTTGATGAAGCATTTGAAGTAATGTTACGTTATGAACTTGTATAAACGGCTAGGTACACATTTTTCTCATTTTTGGTTCAGCTAAAAAAAAAAAAAATTTGAAATATAAATCAAAGTTAATAATTAATTTTAACTATTAATCTAATGAGGTCCACAACTTTTTAACAACACGTTTCATCAACTTTCATCAAACTCTCTTAAAAATCTAATTTTTATCTAAATCAAACTGGGGTTTTATATGTTGGGTTTAACCAGAGAACTAATCTCTCTTTATGTGGCACGTGCAATCACCTTAGTAACTCCGGATAACTTAGGTTAACTTGTAAGGAAAAAAAAAAGGGACTGAACTTGTTTAAATCTAAGATTAAGCCCTTGTGTTGATAAAAATTAAAATCTAAATTTTTATCAAAGTCAATAATTAATTTTAATCATATAATTCATGGGATCTACAATTTTTTAACCACATAGTTCATAAAATTTTATTAAAATTTACTAAAAATTTGATTTTAATTTCCACCAAACAGAGATTTGAGTAAAGAAATGAGATGGAGGACACAGATGATGGAAAATGTTCACCAACCCATCGTGTCTACATACGGGCAAGATCGAGATTTTAGTTATCACCTCAAGAGAGATGAGTTCTATGATTAACAATAGAAATTTTTCATCATAAGACCGAATTAATTAACAAGTCACGTAGTCAAGGAGAATCTTTTGTGGATGCCACAAAGTTAATTTCCAATAAGGATACCCCTATAGCCAATCTATATAAGTGGGGATTAAAATGCAGAATAGATGTGAAGGGAAATAGCAATGGCACATATTATTACATATGTACGGTGAAGTGTCATTCTAGAGTCTGTCCGGGAGGTTAAAAGCTAAAGTTGGGAAAAGAGAGCTTTCTTCTAAATAATTTAATCAATAGTGGGAAGTGTTTGGATTAAATTATAAGTTACTAAAATTACAATGTAATAGAAATGAGTGATGGATAAGTAAGTAATAATTGTGAATCTTACGAGATGTTCTTTTACGAACTTCCCTATTCAACATTATAAAGAGAGTGCTTTTTCTCTTGGTCTCTTTCCATGATAAGGAGATACAATTCATTGCATTTGAATGCAAATATATTCATTCGTGCTTAAATAAGTGGATATATTTTTGACTGTTGGGGATGATTACATGCTAACTAAGAGCTTTTTTTTTGTTAACTGAAGAATTTTGGCAAAAAACTGAACCAAAATCATTTCATTCACTTGACAATTGAAAACCATGGAAACAAAAACGAAACTACCGGCTTTAGGTCACCATGACGATAGGACAATGACATTATTGTTTTTGGGGTAATAAGCAATTTACTTCAGATCACAAAAAGTGCTTAGAATAATGATTTTTAGGAGAACGTGTGATTAAAATGTAAGAAAAATTTTGGTATATCATTAGAATATTTTATTGTGTAAATATGTGGTTGAAAATTGTCTTATAACAAACTATAAAATAATTAAATAGTGTCAAACAGACACTAAATGAACGATGTAAATGTGGGGGTGTGTGTGTGTGTATATATAGGGCATCATTCTTTAAAAGTTTGTTTTTTAAAAATTTATTTTTAATAACACATTTTTTAATAAAATAATTTTACACTTAAATTTAATTTAATTTAATTTTTTTTTACTTCTTAATCATAAATTTTCTAAAAAATTACTATTGCAAAAATTTATTTATGTATTCAAAAGAAAGCCTTTATTGCCAACTTTGCCTCTGCCATAAATCATTCAATAGGACAATTGACAAATATGGAACTGGTGCCTTTAGCAGGCTGAACAAGCTTCTCTTGATTATCTCCCACAAATAGCAGAAATGAATCTTTTTCTTTCTTTACTTGTTTGACCATTAAAAATTTATCTGACATTCGTACAACAGGTAGGTAGAAGCATATAGAACTCTTTTTTTGTTTCATTTCAAGATTAATAGTGAAAAAACTTTGAATATTAGGGTTCTAAATGGAAGGAAATCTTCAAGCAACAAAACGTTTCTTCAAGGTTATGACACGTGATTTCCACACTAAAATGGTATGTTTTTCGCATTCTTTAACATCAAATATTTCTTCTGTGCTTTATTTCAATCCAACAGATAAAAAGAACAGAACAGAACAATAATCTTTTAGGGTTTATGCTGATGCTATATCCTTTGCCATTGATTTGATATGTGGGCAGGCTCTGCCAAAAGCTTTTTGCAAAGATGTACTAAATGTAAAGAAATCGGCAACTATAAGGAGTGGCAAAGGAATCTGGAAGGTCAGTGTTAGTAAAGATAGTAACAGTACGGTGTGTTTCGAAGAGGGATGGGGTGATTTTGTTCGTCAACATGACCTTGCTGTTGGAGATGTTGTCGTCTTTAAACACACCGGAGAAATGCATTTCTACGCTTTCGTTTTTGATTTTACTGCCTGTGAGAAAAAATTCGACGATGGTTTAGTCGGAAGAAACGAAGAATCTGGTGGATCGTGTAATAATCTGGAAGCCAGCAAGAGTAAGTTTTGTTAAATATACCTCTTTATAAGAGCTTGCTTGGGAGTTTCGGGTATCAGTTTATTGTTTTTTATTTGCAAAGGGTTCGATTTTGAGTAGTATATAATTTGTAGTTATTTTTAAAACAATTTAATCCATTCTTAAGAGTTTATTATTCAATTATTTTACAGAAATAAATTACATATATGCTCATATATATGAAAAAATAAAAAAATATGTAGGTAGTCTGAAGTATTTGTGTTTATCACTTACTGAAATTTTTAATTTAAGAAATTTTTAGTCAATAAGTGGTATTTTACTTGTGCATTTTTTGACTTAAAAGTGAAACAATCATTTATATTTAAAATTTAAAAGTATAAGTTAAGTTAATTTCATGCTTATAAGTATTTTACCAGTGCAATAAAAAGAAAAAAACACAAGCATTTATTTTTCTGAATCTCTCAGAAGTCGTATCACCCAAAAAGGGTCTACACCAAATGGATAAAAACTCCCAAACAGGCCCTAAAATAAGTTTGATGAAAAATGCCTAAAGGGCGTTAGCAAATTAAGCTGCTTATTTCCTATGATTTATTTGTACAAGAGCTCCTACTAATTATAGAAGTCTACTGATTTGTTAATTCCTTATTTTTTACGAAAAACTGCAGCAAACGCAGGTGGTTCATCTGATCCATATTTTATCATAACAATACAAGACCACAATTCACCTGCATCCAAAGCGAACTGTGTGGTGAGTTTTGCCTTTCAATTCTTGCTCTTACTCTCGTTATTATAGATTAGTGTACTTGTAATGGGAGAAAAGAAAAGTTTATGGTATGTTCTTTTTACAGGCCATTTTTAGTTTTCATTTTTCGAAAACACGTTTACTTATCTATTTTTCAGAAACGAATTTCCACAAATGGGTTTAAAATTTATAAAGAAAATGAAAAATACAAAAAAAGTCGTTTTGACTATTTTCAGTTAAAACCAAGCCAAAACTTCATTTTTTTAATTTTTGAATAAAAGTTTTCGTAATGACAAAAAGAACGCATTTTCAACAATTTCAAAATGAATACTCAACACACAAAATTCAAAAAGAATTTAAAACTCACAATTAAAAACTAAAATACGAAGAGAACAGCCGATAGAGCCCCTTAGGGGCTGTTTTCTTTGTGTTTCTGTTTTGTGTTTTGAGTTTTGAATTCATTTTGAGTTTTGTGTTTTTGAGTGTCCATTTTGAGATGATTGAAAATATGTTTTTTTTTGATATTTTGAAAAATTGTTTTGAAAACACAAAAAACGCATTTTGAAAATTTTGATTTGATTATAACTGAAAACACTCAAAACGACAAATTTGTCGTTTTGTGTTTCCTTCATAAATTTTTAACTTGTTTTCAAAAACGCGTTTTCGAAAATGGGAAAGAGAACGCGTTTTCGCTGTTTTGGAAAATCGAAAACAGAAAACGACTTGAAAATGGTAAAGAGAACAGACCCTAAATTTCTTGTACATTTTGTGTTTCCTTCATAAATTTTTAACTTGTTTTCAAAAACGCGTTTTTGAAAATGGGAAAGAGAACGCATTTTCACTATTTTGGAAAATCGAAAACAGAAAACGACTTGAAAATGGTAATGAGAACATGCCCTTAGTTTTTGCATACAAACATGTTTGATAATATGAATTTCAGCATATCCCGGCGGAATTTTGGAAATCGAACGGGCTGAATAAGAAGAGTAGCATAAATCTAAGAGATCCTTCAGGCAAGAAATGGTTGGTGGAACTAAAATTCTACAAAAGTGCTGGTAATAATCGTGTTGTCATGTCTCGGGGCTGGAAGCAGTTTTATGAATCCAACAAGCTCAAAAATGGGGATGTTTGCACTTTTCGACTCATTCACAATCCCAAAAACTGTACTGTTGCTTCAATGGATGTGCATATTTCACCACCTCCAAATTAACTCTGTCTGCTTTTATTGATACTTCTTTTGTCATGAAGAATCAAACATTGTTCGTGATTCAGTTTCAATGCTTATTATGGAAATGTTACATGCTTTTAACTGAGTGAATTATCATTCATTATTATTATTTTCTTTTCAAGGAGTGAATGGAGGGAAGGGAAGATAAATTTATGAATCCATTAACCCTTGAACTCAATTGTGAAAACGACAATTCTTAACCAAGTACATGGTCAATTGGTTACTTATGTGTCAAGGCTATTAAGAGTTTTTTAAGTTTCACTGTTTTCTTATTATTATTTTTTTTCTATTTACATTGGGGTTTTACTCATTTTTCCAACAAAATCCACTCACAAGATTTTAACTTTGTTGTCTCTAATTATTATCGATCATGATACATGTACATCATCATTTACATCATTTTTTACACTTTACCATGTAATAACCCATCATTGAACAGTTTAAACAATTTTCTTCGATCCATTTTTTTTAACAACGTATCAAATGACAAGGATGATGTATACATGAAGTGTACATCTAGCATTTTTTTTTTTATTATTGTCAAATCTAATAGCATCTTCCAATGTTGATTACACAAAAAAGATTTTCACATTAAAAATAGAAAATGTCTACATGAATTATCCAATACATTTCTAGAATTACATGATACTAACTCTTAAAGACAAAACAATCTAATCTCTTTTCGCGTTTTTAATTTTTTCTCTCGTTTATTATTTTCCCTCTTATCGTATTAAGCCCATGTTGAGTATAGTTTTAAATCATATTTTTAATAAATTTTGATAAAAAAAATATTAAATATATAATTAAAAAAATATGATTTTTAAAAAATGTGATTAAAATTAATTGTTGACTTTGAATTTATATTTTAATTGAATTTTAATTCAAACCAAACATTGGCTAAATATTGCTTTATAAAAACACTCGTTGAAAATCAAATTTGAAATAGGTCATCTATTCGTTAAACATCAAAAGCCTTTCTAATTAAATGCTACCTATATTGCAATCCATCGGATATATTAAAAAATGCTCTAATATTTCAAACATGCCACGTGAATGCCATTTCCTCTCTGAATAAAGAAGCAATCGAGCCAAGATCTTCTACGAACTTCCCTATTCCACATTATAAAGAGAACGATTTTTTCCTCTTTCCATGATATGGAGATGCAGTTCATTGCATTTGAATGCACATATATACATAAATAAGTGGACATTTTTTACCGTTGGGGAAGATTACATGCTAAATAAGTTTTTTTAACTGAAGAATTTTGGCACAAAACTGATCCAAAATCATTTCATTCACTTGACAATTGAAAAACAAAACGAAACTACCGGCAGCTTTAGGTCACGATGACGATTTGACGACGACTTTCATGTTTTCAGGGTAATAAGCAATTTACTTCAGATCACAAAATGGGTAATGACAATTTGACATATTGGGGAACTAAATTCGTTAAACCAGCTAATATGTAATGTGCAGGCAATAAACACTATCGCCCGTCCTCTGAGCGACACTTCAAATCATATAAAATGAATTCAAAACTACTTAAAAAGAGGCAACCGATCCCTCCCCGAAGCATTCATCGTTCATTTCTTGTGTGTAAAAAATCACTCTTCGTTCTGACTTTCATCTTTAACAAGCTTGATCATGTCATCGATACGAAGAATAGTTATTGCTGCTTCCGTAGCAAACTGACGGGAAAAAAGTACAGAACATTTAATCAGACATTTACAATGTGCTAAAGAGCTCAAATTTCAAATTACAGACACGTACCTGTATTATCTTCACTTTGCTCATTGCAGGCTCAATGACTCCTGCTTCTAAATTGTTTCGTACAGTACCCTTCAACAGGTCAAGACCCATGCTGCAACCGTAAGAGGAAGGCATGGTTAGAGAACATCTTGAAAACATCAAACCAAAAAAAAAAAAAAAGAAAAAGAAAAACTGGTTTAAGAACAAAAAAGCTTATTCCATGACAATAATGTTGGTTCCCCATTATAGTTTCCCATCAAACGAAATAACGAACTGTAATAGGTAGGAGGAGGTTCCAAGAACTAAAGCATCCTAGCTTGTATGACCAATGCAGATCATATGTCTAGCATAAAGAGTACCAAAAACATTCTTTCCTATTCACTATAGGTGGTAGTCTGCTAGAAGATCTTGACAACTCGATCATCAAGCTCTAAACAGGAAGTACACATACTTTATCTTGCTTCATCCAATATTCTACTGAAAACCAGGTAAATCCTCACGAATGGAATAGCAAATACTAACAATACATATTCACAAGAAACCAAATGAAACTGCATTTGAATCACTGCTAAAGAAAATGATAGCAAATCCTTTGGACCAATATTGGGTAGAAAACACTAGTGGAAATGTCAAACTACTCCGTAATTTCCGAAGCGAACTACAATATACAGAGAGCCAAACCTTACAATCTCCAAAAACAAAATTGATTAAGTACCTTGATAAATGCTTCTTATCTGCTTTGGTTTGTGAGGTGTGGTGGTATGCACGTAGCTTAGCAACCAACTCAGTTGCATCTTTAGCAGCATTCACAGCAAGCACCTGCAGAGAAATATTCCAAAGTTGGTTAAGAAATCCAAAGACGAGCTATGAGAATAAGAGACTGATTTTATCCGAGTCAAATATTTTTGTTTCATGGATGACCTTCGGTATAATTAGTAAAGATTCCGCAAACTCTGCAATAGCCAGCTGCTCCCTAGATCCAAGAGTAGTGGCTAGGTTCTCCAGATAGACAGATAAGGCAGCTTCAGCAGCACCTCCACCAGCAACTACCTATGTTTTGATAACATTGCAAAAAAACAGTTTTTCTATTCAGGCCATACAACATTAACATTCCAATTTGATGAACAAATCAACCAGCTAAGTACATGAAGGCCATGCAGGTCGAATATACCTACCAGAAGGTACTTATCTATTTAAGAATCACTTAAACGGTGGCAACATTTTTATCCATGACAGGATTTATACGTAATTGCTTAATTATACTATTTTCCCCAACTCCAAAGTGAACTAGTACGGTATTGATTTATGATGATATTTACCTTAAATGATGTAAAAACAGGTACTAGCCCATAGTTTTAAAAAAAAAAATGCTGGGTGTAGAAGATTTGATAAACAGAAGGAAATGAATAGTGACAATTGATAACTGAGAGCAACAAAGGCAAGGTTAATCTTCAGAATAGAATACAGCAACCGCCACTTGTTTACCGTATTAGATTCCAGAGTTCTTTTGACAATGCATATAGCATCATGCAAAGCCCTGTCCATCTCATCGAGCATGAAATCATTGGCACCCCTGAGTATCAATGAGACCTGAAGAAAGCACATGATTTAGACATCATATAATCCTCTAAAAATGTCTAAATCAAAATGAATCATGCACAAATAGACCCATACTGGCACCAGTTCATCGGGTGGCAAACTCTAAAACTAAAATCTAAACAATGAGATCTTAGAAAAATGGATATATTCAACTTCAAAGGGAATATATTTCATACCGCACTGTTAGTTTTGGTCCCTTTTATCATAATCACATCATCATCAGCAATACGTTCTTCCACTACTTCATCAGCACAACCAAGAAGAGACGAATCAAATGTTTCTTCTCCTTCCATATCTGCAAACGTCGAAACCTGCAGCATTGGAAAAGAATAAAATAATTGCCCATCAAATACTGATCAAATCTATTTATGAATGAATTGCAGTGTTAATTATTTTCCAAGTCTTTCAACTCTTGATTTAGCCAGGATATAATTTGAACATATACAGAGTTTGGAAGTTCCATTGACTCCTTTTACACTTTTGTATCTTTTTTTACAACAAATACATTCATCAATACAACATTAAGGAAGTGAACATCAATTGTAAGCACAAACAAGTAATATAAATGTCTTTATCAATTTACTAAAAATCCTTAAAGACTTTCTAGCACGTAAAAACTTCAAGATAAGCGCAGGCACAGGTAGCTGGTCAACCTAAAAATTGATATTATGTATTCGTATAATATGAACAGAACAAGACATGATGATGCAGACGGAAGCGAGCAAGACAATAACACACGATCACAATTCGTTAATTCGCGCACGAATACTGATTTGAATTAAGAAATTGTCATATCACACCGAAATCCTTAAATGAAAATCACAAATAAAGACATAATTAAATTACTAGAAATAAAACCTCTTCGTCCAACTGTAGCACATATTCACCCTCGTCACTCTCCAGGTTCACAAAAATTCATCATTGAATCTTGTCGCATTACTTCATCCGGTATCTTCTAATGGTGGTAAGTTCGAGCAAAAAATATCAATTAGCCCGTCCAATAGGCAAAACTCATCCCCCTAATGTTAGCTTATTTTCCAATCAAATCTGCCATCTAGATAGATTATTTCCTCAAGTCTAAAGCAGCCGCTCGAACAGGTTTGGTTGTTTGTGAGGGTCAACTCATTTTTATAGACGTCTCTTCACAAATATACAGAGCAACTTAGAAATCCCTCCCTTCTTAACTATTATTTTAGCTTCCTCACGTGTGGGATCAAGGAGTAAATTAATGTCACCATAAGAATGTTGTACTCCTTCAAGTCCAAACTGACAGTAAGTCAGTAACGAGCAAAGCAAAGGAATAACATGTTGAAAAATGATAAACATCCTAAAAAATTGAGTGAATCATCTTGTGATAGTCTTCCCATGAAAGATGCAACCTTATTTTCTTGTTTTTCTAAAGATATACTAGGCAAAACTTCTAAGATGTTGAATGAATGATTGTGTATCACCAATGAGCATATAAAACCTCTTTCTAAACCCTATCGAGACAAATTCATATTCTACATGATCGTATATTTCATTCCCCCAAAGTCATCATTATTGATAAACTCAAAATTTACCTCAACTCTTCAAGGTCTCGACATGGGGCTCCTCATCAAAAATTGGTGGACCGTAGTAAATTAGTTATCTTCACTCAAAACCACATCCATTCATTGCCAATGTTTAAAAAGCTGAAATGGATACAGAGGCATCTTTCCTTTGTGAGGCGAGGTGTAAGCCTCAAGCGGATTGAGGCATAAGCCTCACAACAAAACAAAAAATTTAGTAAAAATTTTAAAAAATACAAAGAATTTAAAATCAAAGAGAGATAAGACCAAAAGCAGAAAGAAAAAAGAAAAAAAATAAATATCTGCCAGAATTTCCAAATGCCAGTTGCCTCCCTGGAATCTTGTGGAAGAAACTTCTTGCGTCTTGGGGGGGTGATGAGGCATGGGGTATGGAGTGGGTTGTTTAGGTGTTTTTATTATTAGTTGATGGGCCCTTTTTCTGAGAAGAAGATGGGCTCAATTAAAAAGACTCTTTCATTTGAAAGTCACATTTAGACTTGTAAAAAGAGAAAAAAAATAAATAAAATCAAACGAGTAAGAAATTCAAATGTTACAGAAAATCTGAGGCACACACCTCATGCACCTCAAGGCATTCGCCTCATTCGGTGAGGTGCATGCGTCAATTAAATAACACTGAAATTTGCGTTTTGATGAATTGAAGGTGTGCCTTTGTCACGCCTTTTTAAACCATGTTCGTCGCTCGAGATTGAAAGAAATAAGGATAATCATTGTTGTTAAGAGTCCTCCACGACTGACTCCACACCACTTATTGTACCACCCGCACCGACAACTCTGTTGTGCCGATCCCTATCATCACCTCCCTCGCATCGATTGCCTTCACTATAAAAAACGGGAGCACCGTCATATTAATCATAGTCTAAATTCAAATATTCAGCAGCTTCATAAAAGAATAGGTCACTCTCATAGGCCCCTAAAGCACAGTTATTGCCTCAAGAGCCTATCGTTGGGAGTTGCAGTGCAAGGAGTTCCCCCATAACCCAGGATCAATGAAGTAGCATCTGCTACGTGCTTACAACACTGCTGAAACTAGCAACATGTAGAAACAAGGTGCCGTCCCTACTAAAACACATGTAATGTTGCTGCCATAAATTACCCTCATCACAGCTAAAAAATTGACCTCCATTTTTTAATTTTCTAATAGTAGAATTTCTTTTGCACACATGCTTGCAAAATTTAGCCAAGAATCAATTTTTTGCTCATCGTTCAGCACTCGATTAGCCTTAGTTTCTTTCCATCAACACACTGTTCGACCAGGAAATTACTTAGCCACCAAAGGTACTGTCTTATAGTCTGGCACTAAGATGAAATCAAGAGCCTCTTCTACTGTGTAGACCCAATCAAAAAATTCTTCCTCTTAGCATGCCGTCAAACTCAAGTATTTCGACTTTAAAACCACCTCCCCACCTCTTGAAACCTTGCAGAATACGTCTAGGCCATTGATAGGGCATACCTTATTCGAAAGGATTGGTTTCTGTTTTCGACCCACTACTTGAATGTGTCAAACCCCCTGTTGCTATTCCCTCTTACGTTAAGAACGTTACCTTTCCAGTGCTAGTCATGATTCACCCACTCATTTCCCCTTGCAGCAACATTTACATGCTGGCTTTCTGCCACAGGTGGTGCTCCAGTACCTCCTCTCGCATGTTGGTCAGTTGCTGCAACTCCTATTGCAGCGTGTCATCTTCCATGGTCACCCCTAATTTCACTGCCTAACCCCCAACATACCATATTTTTGGGTCAAAACTAGGCAAATTCATTGGGTAAACAAATTGAATTTTTGTTGAACTTGCGTTCTCCCTCCAAACTCCATTCATGGTATGATTGCGACTTTAGGGTCGTCTCCTTGGTGGCGTCTATACGAGAATTGCAACATGACTATGATACTCACTGACGCAGATAAAAGCAAGCAATACAATAACACAACCATAATTCGTTAATTCGCATACGAATATCGATTTGGAAGAAATTGGAAAAAATCTCACAATTACATTATTCTATTAATCAAAACAAAAGCAACCTCCATGACACCGCTCGCTCCTATTTTATAATCACCAAAACCAGATTGCAACTTACTATGATATTATATCCAAGTCAAACTCTTAAAATATATATATATATATATATATAAGAAATAATAATCACAAAATAAGGACAAGATTAAAATACTAAGCATAAAGGTTCTTTGTCCAACCGTAGCACATATTCATCCTCGTCACATGTACATCACAAATATTAAAAGGATTGTCTTTGATGGAGATACAGTTTAAAAAGAATTCTAAAATAATATTTAATTCTTAAGATTTTTTTAGAATATATTAGATTAGTTATGATATTTCGATAATGTTCTAGTTTGGTAGTAGTTCGTTTAATTTGATATTCTTTCAGTTCATTTACTCTATATACAGAGGACTTATTCAATGTAATAATAATCCTTGATTATATGTATAAATTGATATCTTCTCTTGCCCTCAATTCCTCTCTTCTTTCCACCCCTTCTTTTCTTGTTTGAGAACAAATTATACACTCCTGCGTCAGTCTTTCTATTTTTTGCAATTTAAATCCAAGGAAACTTTTAAACAACCACTGACAGAAAAAATCGCCCAAAAATTATGCTTCCATTTGAAAACAAAAAATATTAACACTAGATACATCTGCAAAAACTCTTCATTCACAACAGTAGAAAACGTCAGATTTCTGTTTCATTACATGCTGGTTTAGGACAACTTTTTCCTTTTTATCTTCTTGGTCCCTTTACCAACATTCTGAACTCTAGCAAATTTACAAGACTTAAAGTCTGTAATTGATCCTAGTCATGTCAGAGCTGAATATAGTCATATCTTTCTCTTAATATTAAAAACAAAGATTGAAAGGAAAATTATCGAAGACAGGAATATATATGATATGTGATAAAAAGTCAGGAAATATACTGCAGTAGCACCAGTCGCCTTGGCAACATGGCGCAGGTCCTCCTTACGGACACGTCTCACAGCAATGGCGCCAGCTTCCACAAAGTACTGGAACAACATGAAGTCAGAATTTAGCAGGATTTTCAACAGAAATAATACAAGAAAATCTGAGAAAAATGTAAAGGCGAATTAAAGATTAAAAAAACAAGGTTGACATCTCAAAGACTGATAACAAGAGGATTTTCCTACACAAAGAAGATATTCCTAACAGCTACATAGTTTCTAAAGATGCCGCCAATCTACCGGTACAAGTATTCTAAATCGCATGGTCTACATGACAGGTCAAATACAAATTAATGGATATACGATCTTTAGCGAATAAAAATAGAGCTCAGATGTTCTATGAGACACAAATTTCCACAATCACTTGACACAAACAATCAAAGGATATAAAGAATATTAAAAGGAATCAAATCAAGGGAAAAACTTGCCTTAAGTGCCATGTCATCGATTCCTTTGGTTGTTAAAACAACATTTGCTCCAGCCTTTAGAAGCTTCTCAATACGTTCCTTTGTCATATCAGCTTCTCTGCAAGAAAACGCTCCTGTAAGTCCAGTAGTTCAGGGAGCACTATATTATAGAGATTTAAATTATGGAAATAGCAGTGCTGCCTACAAAGCTGTCGCTTAGCAAGCATAAGCACTACCAGAGGGAAAGAGATGCAACAGCATTTCAAGAGTACGTACTACGTAGAAATTATTAGCTTTGATATAATACAGAGGCATAGAAATTTCATCTTTTACTCCATCTATGCATGCCAACCTAGTAGATAAACATAAAACAATATACAGAAGTACCTACCATCCTATGCACGAAAGGTTTACAGAGCGCGTAAACTGTCAAAAATGCTTTAATTTATGCTACAATAACACTTCAAAGGATCATAAAATTAATCACCTCTGACGAATCTTTTCCAATTCCCTGGGATCATTGACCAAAACCTGGACGCCCATCTGCATTTTAGTCTTCTGAAGATTGAAGTCAAGACAAGCAATTCTTGCAGGGGCAACTCTCATCGGCATTCCCTGGGCAGCACGGCCAGTGTTGAGAGCATATCCTTTTAAGAGATAGCTATCTCTAGCACTTTTTCCATGGGCTTTAAGAATATTAATTCCCTGAACAGAGAAAACATTATTACAAATCACATATTGCAAATCAAAGGTTAGAGGATCTTGACAAGAAAAAGTTCATTTATTCTTTTGGGGAAATTACTTTCTCGTATCCAGCTATCAATTCTAAATCCACATAACATGTGACGTCCTTTTACCCATTGATTGGCACTATAGAATATTAGTATTCAAATTAAATCCAACATAATGTTCCAATCATATATAAAGCTCACAGGGTTCAATTACAGGATAACAGAAAAACCTCTAAGAAACAAGCTAACAAATTTAATACTAAACCACGAGCCACAAACCTTGATTGGATATTTAACTTCTCCCCTCGCATTTGTCATCTTCACTGCTTGTACAGCTTCAACAACCTAAAAGCAAAAGCAAGTTGCATGGTAATTCCTTGAGAAAGATACAGTCATTGGAAGGGAAAGCATTCCTTATTGAACAAAATCAAGCAATAGAGTAGAGAAACTCACACATGACAGAAGATTCAAAGTACAATAAAGTAGAAGGAAAATGGAGAACCATCTATTGGTAAGTCTACTCAAGCAACACGATTTAAAGCAACAAATCTAGGGCAAAATTATATATTTTCAGATTGAAAAAATTGACCTTATAGAAACAGGCTTCACTTCAACAGGTTATTGGCTGCAGACAGAGACTAGAAAAAGCTATATAATCACGCAATCTAAGTTTTATGTTCCACCAAAATAGCATGACCAAAACTGAAGAGGTGTTGAGACAATACAAAACTTGACAGATGCATTGCACAAGACTGGGAAACAGGAGAAAAACTCGCAGTTGTTGGAAGTACAAGTTTAACAAATGCAATTTCAGAAACATTGCACCAACAATTTTCTAGTCACTAGAGCACAAACTCCACAGAGTAACTTGTAACTTCATCAGTTGCTTGCTAAAGAGAACAAGGAAGAATGGGCAGTACCAGATTCGCAAAGAAGTCGCTGTCACCACCTATCAACTTCGAGGACATAGTGGTCTTGGCACTGTTTACAAGAGAATCTTTACCGAGTTTTTCAACCTAAAATGAAATAAAGAAAAAACTGTTAAAATCAATACATTTTGACTCTTCACGTAATCGCACGCAGAGAAGAAGCACCATATTACCAGCATCATAATTACACATTCCAATATTTCATAAACTGGAGATTCATACGAGTAACTCATCTGACTTCAGAGTTCTTTATAAGTATCAGTATTCATAAACGTTATCCTTGAATTATAATAACCACAATTCTGGAACAATTTTTCTCAAAAGAATCTGAAAGATAGCTGTAAATTATGTGAGCAATCCATGATATGACACTGAGTTTGCATTACATTAGATAGTAGCGGACTTCAAAGATCTTTGTAGTTTTAGCTGTATTGATTAAAACATGCACAGAACTATAATAACTATTTGAAACAGATAAAAACTATTAACTCTAAAGGAATCCATTCAAAGAGGGATTATTACCTTCACAGCCAATTTTTCATCGACATATTTGCACGCTTCCCTCATGGCAAGCTGCCACCAAATTAATTTTGATGAGTAAAAAGCATAGCATAGATGTGAAACAGAGCAACAAAGTAAAAGATGAAATTTCAATTACTTAAGATAAAATCCTATTGAAAAAGAAGAAAAGAATCTTTTGAGTTCTATACGCACTCTGTATCCACTGATTATTGATGTTGGGTGGATCTTATTTCTGACCAAATCATTAGCTCTCTGCATAATAATTTCAAATTAGCAACAAGGGATAATTTGGGTGAAGATTGAACACCAAGCACATGAAATGAGAAAATAAACGTTTTATCCATAGAGCAAACAGGAAATAAAATATTACCTTAAGCAATTCTGCAGCTATGATCACCACGGATGTTGTCCCATCTCCAACTTCCCGGTCTTGAAGTTCTGCCAGCTCAACAAGAACCTGTTACATCAGAAGTCAATTCTCATATGTTTCAAATGTTTAATATTGAAGAATGAGCAAGTAATGTTGTATCCATAGACCTTGGCAGCTGGATGCTCAACTTCCAGCATCTTCAATATCGTGGCACCATCATTAGTTATTGTCACATCGCCAATATCATCAACAAGCATCTGGGAAGTACCAGGACCAGATAATCAACAAATATACCCCCACATCAATTGCAAAGTTCAAAGTTCAAAATAAAAAGGTTAAAACATTATAAAAGTTTGTTCACCATGGGAACCAAAATCTTTGCCTAACATGTTGACACACAAAACAATGACTTGCTTGCTAGTCATCATGAATAAAAAAATGCAAAAAGTGAATCAAAAATAGCCCTTTCTACAAGGAGAAAATCTCCATTTCCTATACCGAGATATTAAAATCATAAGTTATCATAAAAAAAAAAACCCTGAGCAATATAGGAAACCAGAAAAGTAGAAAAATAGGGTTAAAGATACAATAATAAACCTATATGTTACAGATTTACAGCACATAGATTGATGGTCTTACAATAGTAAAAAATATATTAAGAAAATTGGTGCAGAAGGAAGCATCATCTTACGTATATCGGAGCTCTATGTCTAACCTGCAGCAATTACTCCTGGGCCTTATAGATGAGGGGCAGATTAAAAATTTTACATCTCACAAAGTTCAACTTTTGAATTTTATGTAATGCAAAAGATGGTTCACAAAGGTAAGATATCTCTTTAAATAAAATATTCCTGCAGAGTTTCTTCACATTTTTAGTACAAGCAAATATAAAATACGAAATGGGTATTCAATGCAGGTTTACAGAAACTGCGAGTCAAGGAATAACGTGAAATCTTCAACTGTTGAAGATTAGGAATCTTATTTTAATGTAGAGTTGTTTATTCCAAATATTATTGTAAATGAGAATCATGAATGAGGATATCTTTTACTAGGATCCTCCATTAGTTCCATGACCAATGTGCATTGCAGAGTGGCCACTTAAAGAGAATGCCAAAAAGATTTTATTTAGGAGACAAAAAAAAAATAGAAAAATAAAAATTTCCAACAATCTCAACTTCCTCAGCCCCAGTTCTCAATTTCAACTATTAAGTTTGTATTCTCCAATTAGCATTTCCAGGACACCTGGACCATTGAATTTGTCAGTACGTCACACTGGACGCAAAATTAGGATTGCACAATGTCACTTTTCATGGTGCTAATCTCGTCCAAGCATACTCAAGTACAGCATTTCAACAACCTAAGGAGAGCTAGTAATTACTGAAACTTGGTAGCCATTTTAGAATCTGTTCCACCATGGATGGTACTTTTCAGAATAGCATTATAATAGTAAATAGAGTAAGGATGTAGTATTTTGCTCCGGTTGTAAATTCTGAGAAAGTATATTTGATTAAACTTAATGAGTTTATGGTAATGTTCATAAAGTCATAACAATGCACCGTTTTAAAAAAGTGAAGGTTTTCATAATAAGATGAGTCCCAGATTGGCTTAGCACAAGAAATGACTGGTTCAGGTCATGAAAATGGGAGAGAGGCACCACACATGAAATCCACATGTACAACTATGACCCATATATCGTGGAAGAGCATCCAGTTCAAAGAGCATGTATATGATAGTGATTCATATACTTGCCTCTAGAACTAATTATAATTTACTCCATAGGTGAACTTACAGTTGTTTTACTTTTTACTTTTATCTTTTATTTACTTGCCTCAAGTGCTAATTATAATTTACTCCATGTGTGAACTTATAGTTGTTTTACTTTTTACTTTTATCTTTTATTTGGTCCCCCCTTCAGAAGACCATACAGAGGACAGAATTTGGAGTCTCTAAACTAAAAGAGAGATGGTGGGGATCAAGGGTGTGGATTTATTTCCCTATCCTTCAAATCTTTGTAGACTAGGTTACCAAGGAAACTAAGAAAATTCCCACTCATGATTGTGCCATTTCCTGCTATACTAGTAGAGCTCCAAATCAGGGGAGATAGGTTACCAAGGATACTAAGAAAATTCCTACTCATGATTGTGCCATTTCCATCTATACTAGTAGAGCTCCAAATCAGGGGGGCAGGGGACTACGGCGAACAAAATCATAAACTCAGTATTTGTAGCTCAATACATAGGCTACATTAAGGCTAATGGATATTTGTAACCATTGTTCTATGAACTCTACAATATTTGCCATCAACAACTTTCTGAATCCAGAATTGCATGGCATTCAACAGCCAGGATTTTAAAATGAAGACACTACAAGCTTCTAAACCACAAGTTGATAAGAAGCATTTCCTAATACGAAAGGGGTTTTAGTTAAAATTACAAACAGTCAATCACTTGGTTAGTTACTGACTTACTTCAACTCACAACCCAACAAATTTCAGAAACATATGACGGCAAAAATTTAAAGTAATTGCATATTACCCAAATGGAATTAGCTGAGTGTCTTTTTCTCCTAGAATAGGCTAATGTCAGTAGCATAAAAACCAAGGTAACTGTAGACAACAGATCCCTCTTAAACAAAATGGATAAAACTTCACTCATCTTCATTCCACTACAAAGACTTATTTAAAAAAAAAAATCAAATCAAATCATACCCACGTAAATAAATCTAAATCTATGTACTCGTGCGTTTTATACCTTGTCAAGGCCAACCGGCCCAAGAGAGGATTTCACAATGTTTGCAACTGCTTGGCATGCCATGACTGCACATTTCCAAAAGCAAAAATCAATATATAAACAAAAATAATAATAACTAAATGACACGCATACATACATATCGAGAATGATAAAGTACCATTTTGAGTTCGAACGTCCTGGCCAGATTGTCGTTCGCCAGAAATATCAGGAGTCCGGGATGTAAATGCCATTTTCTACTGAAATTAGAAATAAAATTAGGAAATTGGAAGTACAAATACAGAATCTGCAAGAGATTGAGGGTGAGATTCAGAAAATGAGAGAGAAATGGGTATCTCAGGATAGTTCCGCGCTCGAAGGATGGAGAAACCTCGGTGGATTTGCAAGGGTTTGAAAGAAAGAGGTTTATGGGGAGTCAACGACTTCGTATATTGTGGCTTGGTATATGATCGCTGGGCCGCTACTTGTTGAAAAGTTTTGATTGAGCATCATTTGTTGCGTTACAAAATGGAATCCAATGGGCCTGGATACTGCTGCCAGCCCACGAGTGACATTTGCACAATAAAAATAGGTCAACTTACACAAATATCCTTAAAATAAGGTCATTCTTAAAAATAGTTTAAATATAGGATAAAATATAAATACAATTAATTCAAAATTAACCACCATACATTATAAACTCAAAACATTCCCATTATTTTTAAAATATGTTTTTATTGAAAAAATAAGGCTCAAACGGGCTCTGAATAGAGACCGAAGAAAGAGAGCAAATTGAGACCTAGCCCATCAAACGATCAACAAAAATCGAAATCACAAATGAAATTCTTACCATGAGTGAATTCTACAAATGAATAGCTCCTTCAGCTGGCTTCAATTCTACCTCGATTGAAGAAACTCCAATTATTCAAATTTTACCCTTTTCTCTTTCGAGCACATGATGGGTATGTTTGAGCCATATTATTTTGGAAGAATATATTTTGGAATAGTAGAGTGATTGAGAATGTATGGTTGAAAAAAGAATGAAAAGTTATTGATATAATGAAAAATATTATTTTATTGAAAAATATATAGTTGAAAATGAGTAGAAGAATGAAAATGAAAATTTTAACGTGGTTCAAATGAGGGCGATATTTTTCAAAATACTTGCAATTGTCATACTATTGGTTTTGTGATCCTAAAACAATCAACAATCTCCCGATTTACTCATGGCCACAAACACATGCCTTTATCTTCCCGCCACTCTCAACTTCCGAAGGAAAATCAATAATATCACCCGTTTGTCCCTCACAGACCAATCACAAGCCCAATCCGCTTCCCGAACTGCCAAGCGCCACCTCCTTCGCCTCATTTCCGACCAAGACCGCGGCCTCAGAACTCAATCTGATCCCCAAAAGCTCTCGCAGATAATTGAAGCCGTCGATTCTCTAGCCGCAATTAACAAAGATACTGTCACCACCGGCGACTCCCTCTCCGCCACGTGGCGCATGCTCTGGACCACCGAGAAAGAACAACTGTTCATAATTAAGAATGCTTCGGTTTTTGGTACCGCCGCCGGCGATGTTTTGCAGGTGATTGATGTGGAGAAGAAGAGTCTGAATAATGTTATCACTTTTCCTCCTGATGGAGTCTTCTTTGTTCGGTCTGATATTCAAATAGCATCAGCTCAACGAGTGAATTTCCAGTAAGTGCTTTTTCTTCATATAAAGTATAATTATGGTATATTTATTTACAAATATTAATTTGTTTAAAGGAGTTTTTCAATTTTCTGCTGTCTGTTTTCCTTGTAATTTTCCCCAACTTTTTAAATTTTTTTGCTATATTTATATCAAAAATTCAAGGGTGGTCACTTTGGCTAAACTTCAAAAATTCAGGGACAAGTAAGTTCAATTGTAAGCAAATTGGCAAGTCTAATAAGTTAGGTTTTTTTTAATTTGTCAAATTTCAAAATAAGTAAATTACTTACTTTGAAAAGAAAGTTCATACATTACAACCTAAATGAATAATATTTTACTTAAAAAATATATTTACTTGAACATAACTTTAAAATGCAATATGCTTAGTGTTGTGAACTATGAGTAAGACCTAGAATTCATGGAAAAATTCAAATTTGAATGAAATAATTATACAGCCCAATTCCATGATACCAAATATTGTCTCTTATGAATTTTGATTTTGTATGAGGAATGGGATATATATATTAGGAAAAAAATTGGGAACTAGAATTGTTTTGATGGTTTATTTATTAATCTAGAGAAATGGTTTGTAGATTTACAAGTGCAGTTCTAAGAGGGAAGGGTTGGGAATTTCCTCTGCCACCATTTGGGCAGGGTTGGTAAGTTTACCCTTCTCTCTTCTTAATTTTCTTTATCCATTTCTCACTGTTATGTTGCATTTCTTGCAGACTAAATTCGAAAAATATTAATGTATTTCGTTCAATATAATACCATATCAGAGTAGGTAAATATCTCGAGTCTATCTTGAGTGGGAGCTTGTCTCTTACCCAATTAAAGATTGCGTAAATGTTAAGTTTTTGCGACGATTCTCTACCTCTTGACTGTTTCAAAATTATTTGCTTTCCATTGATCATAGTTGTTTGATTTCAAATAACTCATCCCGTTGAAGAGAGAGTTTATAAAGTTCGTATAAAAGTAGTTCTTCGTGTTACGAGAGCAGTTTCTTGCTATATTCATGAAAGTTTTGCACATGTCAGTCTTTTAATGAGTATAACGAATCTAGTTTACCAGTTCAAATGAGGAGACGTTTTTAATACTAAGTTTAGATAAACAAGTTTATATCTTCAGTAAGAGATTAAACTCATAAATAGTATGGTTCAATAGGCTCACCTTTATCCAAAGGTTTCAGATTACTCTCTTTTTCCCGATGACTGAAATTACACCATCCTTTCTTGTGCAGGTTTGAGACAGTGTATATAGATGATGAAATTCGGGTTGTAAAGGATATAAGGGAAGATTATCTGGTTGTTGAACGTGCTCCTTATTCTTGGACAGAGTGAAAATGGTAGCATTGGAGGTATTAAAATACCGCCCTTTATTTGAACTTGAAACTAGGTATGTAAAACATGGGCTATGTTATCACAAATCTTTCACTATGTGCATTGAAGAACAAATATACTGCAATATCAACACCCAATCACCACATGTTAATTCGAGAGTTGTTTATAATTTGTATAAATTATTAATAGATGAAATTAGTGGTAGGCACTATTTGTGGATCACATGAAACACGTGGATAAAAAGTGAGTTTATTGATTATAAAGCCAATTCAAGAAACAAATCGAACAAATTTCCATAAATAAATCACAAAATTCCCAAAAGGAAAGGTGATATGGCCATTGACCTCACGAAATCAAATGTAGCGCTATAAATATCAACGGAAATGCTACCAAAACGGTAAAGTTTGTTATCGAAGATGGGCTAATCACTATCTTGGTGGATAATGAAGGAATGGGCTCAAGAAAGAGACAAGTTGTGCAACATGTAGAGTTAGAATTTCAATTCATATCGTATCAGTTCAGGACAGTCAATTGTATTCCACCTGACGTGAGGCAATCCAAAAGATTGAAGATGAGCTCACCTGGGTGGAAAATGCTAGCGAAGATGAAATTGAAGACCCTATATGACTAAAGCCCCTATTTGACTGAGGCTGGGTCTTGGGGATTAGCTTACAAGGAATGCTTGTGCTGGTAACTTGCCAAGGCATGATCCCACTTTACTTAGCGTTCGTACGGCCACCATTTCTTTTGCAAACTCATATTCAACAAATGTGGGCCCCTATAGTTTGAATATCTTGAAAATCGTCTCACACCATGTGATACACATTGACTTCTTTCTGTTGATGAACAATACATTATGCACAATGTTCCATTTTTAGCCTTGAATGGGTAGAATTCCCCCATTCAAGGTTAACGGGCTGAGGGTAATTGTGTAATTTTAATTGACCACAACAAAGGTATTGTGGTGAACCATCATATTTGTACAGCCAATGGTTGACATACAGGTTGACCGAACACTCACAATGGGGGGTTCCACTTTTTTTTTTTCTGAATTGTTTAATTATACGGAGCTCGCATACATGTGAGAGGTTGTCAACCTGTACAAATGGAATTTCCCATTTTTGTCATTCACTTCTCATCTGCCATTTTGATTTTTTTGTTCATTTGACAAATGTATTGACGGATTTCAAATTTTTAATTCACATATCACAATAGTAGAATGTATTTTTGTAACAGAATCTCTTTAAAATGAGATCCAAAAAGGGGCTTAGTAGGGCTTAAAAGGCTGGACTATAAGCCCACTCCCCATGATTACATTAAGATAGCAGAGCGTAGAAGAAAGATTAGAAAAGCAAGAAGAAATGGGGAGCTCGACCTGTGAGATCTTATGCCTCTCCCACCACCTCTTTACACCATCTCCGGAAAGTTTTAACACGAGCAATGACAATATATAAGTAAGTAAACATTTTTTTTCGCAAGAAACTGCAATGCTGTTCGAGTTAGATTGTCTTTTTTTTTTTTTTTTGGCATTTTAGGATAAATGTAAGGCTAAACCTTAAGAATCTTGTTCTGTGTACTGATGAAATCCTCTGTTCTATGGATGCAACAAGTTTTGTGTGAGTACCACGCAGATGAGGTATTTGCAATATTGTGTATCGAAATTTTGTTCAAATTGGAGCTCGAAGCTGTAACCTTGCTAAATTCAGAGGGAAAACAGCCAAATTTTCACTTTTGACGTCTTTCTTTATTTACTTAATTTTACGATCTTTAAAATTTGTAATAAGTTTCAAAAGAGTCAATTAAATAATTTTCTTTACAATAACAATAGCTAATGTTTGTGCGATTACTCTAACGGCCACTTGTTCCAAAAAGTTAATGCAAAAAATATCATGTCACCACGAATTTTCACTCTGGACCCAAACAAAGTTATTTGGTATGCCACGTGAAAAAAAAAATCGTGTTTCATTAAATAAAGGCATTTTTGTGAAATTCTTTTTTTACATTAAAAGGATTTTTAGAACTCAATTTCTAATCCTTTGAACGATTTTAGTCGCCATTTTCTTATCCTTTATCACTAAAACCTATTCTAACCGAGGGTAATAAGGTACGACAAAAGGGTGATTAAAATTAGACATGAGAATCAAGGAGTTTTCATTGACGTTTATGATCGAATAACCAATAGAGTATTCGTCACAAACAGTTGGGTGACTTTGGTGGTATCGCTTAGTAACTCTGCTCCGAATGGTGTCCTTGGACTTGGACTTACTATAGTTAAAGACAGTTTGTTTAATGAAGAAAAGAGAAGGAAAGACTTGGGTAAGAATGATGCACATGCTCTTATTAAAGAGAACAGATGAAGGAGTAAAAGGAGAGGATCTAAGGGACGTGGTAACTTCAGAAATCAATCAAAGGCAAGATGAAAGGTCAAATGTTTTTATTGTGATAAATAGTGTCATATAAAGAAACATTACATGGCTTGGCTTAACAAATTGAAAGGGAGAAAAATTAGAAGAAGACTGATCAAAATACAATAGCTATTGCTTCAGATGAGAAAGTAGTGGTATTGATTTTTTCTGCTGAAGATGAGTAGTGTTGTCATGTTGCAGATTCATTTGTTGAATAGGTCATTGACTCAATGGTTTCTGACCAAGTTACTCCAAGATGGGAGTTCTTCACTTCATACAAATCAGGTAACTTTGGCAGGGTGAAGATGGGTAATGACAGTTTTGCCAGCATTGTTGGAATTGGTGATATTTGTCTTCAGACTAATATTGGATGCATCTTTACATTGAAGAATATGCGACATGTTCCAGACATGCGCCTGAATTTTCTATCTACACATGCATTTGATGAAGCGGATTATGGCAGTTACTTTGGCAGCGGAAGATGAAGATTTATAAAAGGGTCGATGGTATTTGCTAGATGAAAGATTTGTTGCACACTTTACAAGACACAAGTGAAGGTATGTAGTGAAGCGGTAAATGCAACTGAAAGTGATTCTTCACCAGACTTGTGGCACAAGCGGTTGGCTCACATGAACAAGAAACGATTGTAAATCTTGGCAAGGAAGTTCCTCATTCCATTTACCAAAAGTACATCATTAAATTTATGTGATTATTGCTTACTTGGTAAACAATATAGAATTTCATTTCAGAGGTCCTCTGTAGAAAGTCTAATATTTTAGATTTGATCTATTTTTATTTTGTGGTCCCATTGAGGTGGAGTCCTTAGGTGGCAATAAGTATTTTCTTGCTTTTATTGATGATGCTTCACGAAAGTTGCGGGTGTTTTATTTGAGATCAAAAGACCAGATTTTCCATTACTTCAAGAAGTTTCATTCTATGGTGCAACGAGAAAGTGGAAAGGTTTTGAAGTGTCTCCAAATTGACAATGGAGTGGAACAAACGTCTAAAGTGTTTGAAGATTACTGCTCAAAGCATGGCATTAGGCATGAAAAGACAGTTTCTGGTACCCCCACAGCACAACGACGTGACAGAGAAAATGAACCGCACAATTGTGGAAAAAGCAAGAACTATGTTAAGGATGGCTGGGTTAACCAAGTTATTATGGGGTGAAGCAGTTCGAACAGCGTGCTACCTAATCAATCAGTCTTCATCAGCTCCTTTGTATTTTGAGATTCCAGAAAAGGTGTGGACATGAAATGATGTTTTTTATTCTCATTTGAAGGTTTTTGGGTACAAAGCATTTGCACATGTGCCTAAGGAATAATAGTTGAAACTAAATGATAAATCTAGCGCTTGCAGAATTTGACTATAGACTATGAGATCCAGAAAAGAAGAAAATAATCAAAAGCAGAGATGTAATTTTTCATGAAAATTAGAAGTTGGCAGATTTTGAGAAATCAAGGAATCAAAGACATGTTGATGAGGGTATCACTGATCTTACACTTGTCTCTTTGCTTCCAGACAGTGCACTCAGGGAGTAGAGACACACGTAGATAGTCATGCTGATGAGCTGTAAAGGTTGATGAGGATGATCTAGAGTATGTTGAGCAGGGGGAGCAACCTACTACATCGGAACCTCAGATTAGAAGATCTACCAGGGAGCATCACCCATCAACCAGGTATACTATATTAGATTATGTGTTGGTAACTGATGAGGAGGAGCCATAATGTTTTTAGGAAGTGCAATCTCATTAGGACAAACAGAGCTGGATGAAGGCTATGTAGGAAGAGATGAATTCTTTGTAGAAGAATAACACATATGGCTAGAAGAGCTTCCTAAAGGTAAAAAGGCATTGAAAAATGGGTGTTCAAGCTCAAGAAAGATGATGAAAAACTAGTGAAGTATAAAGCTTGATTGGTTGTGAAGGTTCGATTAGAAGAAAGAGATTGAATTTGATGAGATATTTCTCTCCTGTTGTCAAAATGACTTCCGTTTGAGTGGTTTTGGGTTTAGTAGCTAGTTTGGATCTTGAGCTTGAACAGTTAGATGTGAAGAGCGTCTTTTTCCATGGTGATTTGGAGGAAAAAATCTACATGATTCAGCCAGAGAGATTTGAAGTAAGAGAAAAAGAACATATGATTTGCAGGTTGAAAAAAGAGTTTGTATGGTTTGAAACATGCTCAAAGACAGTGGTATAAGAAGTTTGATTCCTTTATATTGGGCAATGGTTATACCAGAACAGATGCAGATCATTGCGTTTATGTTAGAAAATTACATGGTGGTAATTTCATTATCATTTTGCTATACGCAGATGACATGTTGATAGTGGGGCAAGATGTTCAATTGATTCGCAGTTTTTTCAAGTTATTTAATAGGAGAGATCTTGGACCAGCACGACAAATTTTGGGGATGCATATTCGTTGTGATAGGAAAGCCAAAAAGTTATGGATCTCACATGAAAAATATGTAGAGAGAGTGCTGGAAAGGTTTAACATGAAGAATGCTAAACCAGTAGGGACACCACTTGGTAGTCACTTCAAACTGAGTAAGGTGACTTGTCTTTTTGAAGATAAAGAAAGAATGATAGGGATTCTGTACTCCTCTGCGGTTTGGAGTTTGATGTATGTCATGGTTTGTATATGGCCAGACATTGCTCATGCAGTTGGGGTGGTCAACAAGTTTCTTGTTAATCCTGATAAAGATCATTGAGAGGCAGTGAAATAGATCTTTAAATATTTGAGATGTACTTCAAAGATGTACTTGACTTTTGGAGGTTCAAAACCAGTTTTGGAGGGCTTTATAGATGCAGATATGGCTGGTGATCTTGATGGTAGAAAATCAACTTCAAGATATTTGGTTACTTTTGCCAGGGGAGCTGTCTTATGGCAGTCAAAACTACATAAGTGCGTTGCCTTGTCTACACCTGAGGTTGAATATATTGCAGTTACTAAAGTAACGAAAGAAATGCTTTGGATGAAACGGTTTCTCCAAGATTTGGGTTTGAAGCAAGATGGGTTTGTAGTTAATTGTGATAGTTAGAGTGTGTTGGACTTGAGCAAGAATGCTACTTATCATTCTCGGACGAAGCACATTGATGTGAGATATCGTTGGTTACAACAAATAGTGGCGGAACAATTGATATTGTGGAGAAGATTCATACCGAGAAAAATTCAGCTGATATGATGACAAAGGTGGTGACTAGAGAAAATCTTGAACTTTGTGCCGGATTGGCCGACATGGAATCTAAATAATCTATTA
Organism: Fraxinus cuspidata; assembly: GCA_903798385.1. Classification (NCBI taxonomy): domain Eukaryota; kingdom Viridiplantae; phylum Streptophyta; class Magnoliopsida; order Lamiales; family Oleaceae; genus Fraxinus; species Fraxinus cuspidata. Next base: position 32,227 of record CAIGRP010083117.1, read on the forward strand.
GATGATGATCTCCTTCCTCAATGGGGTTGGAGGGAGAGATTGTTATATGGGCTTGGTCCAACCTGTGAGGAAATTAAAGTCTAATCCACTAGTATATTTTATTGTAGGTCAAAATTGGTGGCTACAAATATATATAAGAAAAACGTGGCTATTGTGTGTGAGAACAAAAAAATAGAGAGAATCAGAGGCTGAAAATATTCAGAAACAGAAGCTGATTTCCTCCCCCCCCCCCCCCCCCCCCCCCCCCCCCCCCCCCCCCCCCCCCCCCCCCCCCCCCCCCCCCCCCCCCCCCCCCCCCCCCCCCCCCCCCCCCCC
>CAIGRP010083117.1:32592-55995 GCA_903798385.1 Fraxinus cuspidata
CCCCCCCCCCCCCCCCCCCTGTTGACAGTAGCTGCATGTAAACAGGAGAAAACAAAGGCTGGGAAAATACAGAAAAAGTGGAAACCAAGGCTGCTGAGAGAGATAAAAACAGAGGAAAAACTTGACTTTGGTTTCGTGGAAAGCATGTGTCTTTCTTCCTTCTTGGGGTGTAGATTTCACACAAGTTTGATCTATATTCAAAATAAACTGGGAATTTCTCTAAGAGGTTACTTTGGTGCTACAAAGGAGTTGTAGTAGTTGGAGTTGATATTATTATTTTCTAAAAGATTGATTATAGTTGTATTCCCAAATTGTTGAGAATTCAAGTTTTAGGCATAAATTTGAACGTTGTAATCTCAGTTTATTATAGTATTTAGCCGGAGTTGCCCCGTGGTTTTTTTTCTTCTACATTGGAGGGTTTTTTCACGTAAAAATTTGGTGTTGTGTTATCTTGTTTTGCTTTGATCCTTTACTTGCATCTTTAATCACTTTAATTAATTGCTTGGATTGTTGAATTTATTCTTGCAAGTAGTTATTGTCCAACATTTCCTCCATTCATGCAAAAGAAAGGCTTTGTGATACGCTCACTTCAACTAAAGACCCACTGTCAAGTCACACATGGTTGTTTTATTACTCCGCTTACATATTTGGTACAAACTCTTTCAATTTTATTTTTAACTACACATTCTTTCAATAAATAATTTTGTACTAGAACTCATAATTTTCCATTCTTCTTAATCATACATTTTTGAAAAAAAAATTATTTTTCACAAAATCTATTCTCATAAAATCTACATCAATCAATCTTATAATTTGTGAAGTAGTTAGCGGCAAGATTGTTCAATAATATATGGTACTTGTACGAATGAATTTTACGCTTTCAAATCTTATCGTTTCCTATTATTGAAATTGATGCATCATCTAGACTTTGGTGAAAATATAAATTTTCTCAGACTTTGAAGGAAAAAAAATAAACTCGACAATCATTGTAAAAAAACTTAATAATATTTTGTTCATTTCTTATTATTTAAACTTTCAAATAAACCTATATTTGATTTAGATAAAATAAAAATTTAATGAATTTTGATAAAAAAAATATAATTGAATATGTAGTTAAAAATTTGTGAATCTCATAAAATAGGCAATTATAGTTAATTATTAATTTTAATTCAACATTTTTGTTGAATTTAGACTAAGTTAGTTAGCCCTTTTTGCACCCATTCAATAAAACTTATTTTCTCTCAAACTTATTTTCAATCACACATTTTATAAAATTCACAATTTTTAGTAACCTTGCAACTACATATTTTAATAACTTTTATCAAAATCTACTGAAAACTTAATTTTAATTTAAATCAAACGGAAGCTTAATATAGAAGTTCTGCTAGGGCCACCCAAATATTTGTTGCTATGGGCGGTGGAGGTTGACTCCACAAAGCACTCATGGCTTAGTATTTAGTGCACACATTGCTGTCAATAAGTAACTCATTGTGTCAACTTGAAGTTCTAGAGAGTCTATTAGAGTATCTCTAAGAGAATATCTATTTTTAAATAGCATATTTCATAATTTAAAGAGTATTTATAAATTTAGAGAGTGAAAATTTTCAAGTACTGCAATAAGCTTTTTATATTTAACATTTATCTCCTATTTGTTTCTCATTCTTTTAAAACTTTTTTTCTACGTATTCATTTTTAATCACACTCACACAATAAAATATCATACACGTAAATCAAAATTTTTCCCTACTTCTTAACCACACATTCTTCAAAAATTCACTATTTAAAATAATGTTTTTCAAAAAAAATTATTTTCATTAGTTTTCCTCCAAATTATTATATTTTTTCTCTATTGAAAATTAAAAAACTTTGGATATATTCAATTATAAAGAGTGGGTTGAACTCTCTAAATTTAAAGAGTCAAACTCGCTATCTATTTTAAAACGTTAATTTAAAGAGTCTTTTGAAGCATAATTTTAAATGTTGATTGTTTAAAATAGAGAGTATTTTATATTTAAACAGTCTTTTAGAGATGCTCGTTGAGTCAACAATGATCACGACCATTATCAAGATCAAAATTTTGAAGTATTGCCTTAGTTTTGGAAAATAATTGGTATTAGTTTTTTATTTTGGTTTGGATGATTTATATAATCAAATAGATTTTAAGTCTTTCAATAATTTTTTCACTAATATATAAAATCTTTCTATTTTTATTTAAAGTTATTAATGGTAAGAAAGAGAATTTATTTTATTTTTTTATATATATTATCGTTAAAAAATAAAAAGTAAAAAAAAAAATAAACATTAAAGAATCAACTTCAAGAAAAATCAAGAAATTCCTCACTAAAGCTTTGATAAATACACATCATGCACTTATTTGGTGTTTCTTTACTTGCTTACTTATAATTAGTTGAGAAAATATCTATCTAATTTAGGTGTAAATATATTAATTATTGATAAATCCTCAATTTGGATCCATTTAGATGTAATTGGCATGAAAAATGTAAAACTTGAGCGAAATTTGATTCTAAGCAATTAATGATCAATTGGGTAGCAATTAATGATCAATTGAAAGACGTACGGAGCAATCGAAAGTGATTCACAAGTTTTGAGAGCTAAATCCAATGTTTGGAAAGTTTAGGGACTTAACTAAACGCTCTTGGGCTTTCATCAGATCGTCTTTGAATGATTTGGACAATTTACAATGAATTAAAGTTGAAGGATCAATATTGCAAAGAAGAAGGGATGCAGGGATGAAATACGTGGACTAAATTGTAACAGGCAAAAAAATAGAGGCTGCATTGCAAAACCCCTAAGGGCTGTGATTGCAATTACCAGAATTTCTGGGGCAGTCCTAGAGCTTGTCCATTGTGAGATCACAGTCCCTATACTTGTGTGATAGCACGTTTGGTCCCGGATAAATTATTTTCTTTTATTTTTATCAAACACATTATGGAAATCATAGAAGACACAAATTTGACCTAAATCTTGTCCTATAAATATGAATGCAGCTTTCTTGGACAAAAATAAAAGGGTTGTAACGATGAACCCTGAAAGTATTAAAAGAATTGCCTCTTATACTCACATGACCATTTTTATGTATTTATACAACCATTTTAAGGCCTTCAAGGGAGTTGAACCTAGATTAGACATATATCTACTCGATACAATGATTGAGTGAGACACATGAGGTCTTATTCATGTCATTATGTTCCTATATGATAGGATTTAAAATCAAAATTTTAATTTAAGTCAAAGTCAAAAATTAATTTTAACTACATATTTTATAGGACACATAACTTTCAAAATAAGTTTCATCAACTTTTTTCAAAATTTGCTTGTTCTCATTTTTTTTTATTAAAAAACAATGTGTTAACTAATGGTATACTTACTGGTTTGACACTCGTTGATGAGAGTTTATTAATCACTCAAGTATATAAAGCATTTGATTTATCTTTAGCAAAGACTTGGGTCTATCTCTTATGATTTTCATCCACATGATTCTCTCTGAATTTCTTAAATCTTTCATATCAAATTCTGAAAACAGCTCTAACTTTATTTGCTTAATCAATTCCGTATTTGGACTAATTAGCAACATATCATCTACACTAGGGGTGGCGCGTGGGTTGTGTTGGGTCGGTTTTTGTCCCAACCCAAACCAAACCCAACCCAACCCAACCCAACCCAACATTATCGGTTTGTTCGAAATCCAACCCAACTCAACCCATGTAAATGTTGAAACTCAACCCAACCCAACCCAACCCAATTATGTGTTGGTCGGGTCGGGTTGGGTTGGTCGGTTCGGAATAACTTGTCACACAAATATTAAAATCATCCAATTTTTTGATTTAAAGTAACATTGATATAGTCATCAATTGTCAATAAACATGATGGTTAAAAAAATGGAGTAAAATCATATACAAATGATATTTTTGATTGCCATGTAAGAGATGCAGTAAAAGCAGTAAATGGGAATTTTCTTAGACAACAACCATATATGACACGTGTAAACTTATGGTATACATTCCTGATCATGTTTATGAAAATTATCTAAGATGTAAACTTTTAGTCTGACAATTTTTTTTAAAAATTGACGGGTCGGGTTGGATGGGTAAATCCATAACCCGACCCAACCGACCCGACCCGACCCGACCCGCTTAGACTTACCAAAAACCGAATCGAATAGAAAAATGGAAAAAAATCGACCCAACCAGGTCGGGTTGGTTCGGTTGGATCGGGTTCCTCGGGTTCAGTCGGTTTTTGCCCACCTCTAATCTACACACAAAAGCAAGTACACATTCGGTTCTTTCAATTTCAGATTTATAATAGAGACAATGATTATATACACTTCATTTAATGTTCAAAAGACAGCACAAAAAAATCAAATTTTTTATACTATTGTCTTGGAGACTTCTTAAGTCAAATGGTATCCCTTAATTTAATTTCTATTCATTTTCCTAACTTTACTTTGGAGTTTTGTTTATTTTGCTCATAGGCACATGTCTAGATAACTCGAGGTTATAGGCGCGGTAACGGTCAACTTGACTTGTAAAAATTCAATTCCGTATCATCTCAACAATGAAATAAAAAGCATGATTATTTAGTTATATCTTAATGAGTGATTAATAGATTGACGTGACCTTTAACTTAGTCAACAAAAAGACAAAAGTGATACAAACATTATAAATCAGTATTAGAATAATAACTCAAGGTAATGACGCCTAAGCTTTATCCTCAAAATTGTCAACTTGATCACGACTTCAGTTTCTAAAGGTTTCCTCCATAAAAAGGAACATATCCCAAACATATACACTAGTAGAAGCATGATAGATACAAGCAAAGTCCACATACCTCAAAATATTTAACAATTTTTTATCTGTAAGTAAGAACACCTAGCGTTCATATGTAGAGATGACCCATAATGATTATTTCTAAATAACTAGTTCGATTCGATCAAATTAAGACCTCGTTTATTTTGGAACCATAATGTTTGTTCTTGTCTTATCTCTATACAATTGATAGAGGCTAAGGTCTTCTACATTTGGCACTTAGTATCTACATCAGCATGTTAAAGCTCAGCACCTTCAATACAAGATTCGTATAAATCTGAATGAAGCAATGGTTCTTTGTGCTCCAACTCAATTCGAGTAGGTGGAGTTGAATCACTTATGTCACAAGTGCCCAAATCCAAAAAGAATTCTTCATCCTTTACTTTTTTTTATCTTTATCTTGTGTCTACCTCTAAACAAAGCATATCTAGTTTATTGAATATGATATCCCTACTTGTGATAAATTTGACTTCAAATTAACTCTTAACCCGTGACCTATAGTCTAAAAATAAACATTTTTGTGTCGTAGGTTCCAGCTTTCCTCATTTTGATGAGAGAAATCGATATAGTCAAAAGTTCTTGAATGTCACGGATGGAATTAAGTTAACAAGATAAAAGTTATCATTACATTTTCATCCCAAAAGTTTTGGATTTATACAAGAGATTTTCTATTCATTTGGAAGTGTATATGGGACAATTTTGTGCCTAAAAATACTATTTGCTTTACTATAATTCTCAAAATCAGAGCTAAAAATTCCAGGTCATTATCGGTCTTTAGTACCTCGGGCCAAGGTATACACACTCATTTTGACTCCTCTAACCCAAGATGACAATATTAACCCATAATTTACCATCCAATATGATTTGATTGTAGGTAATAAAAATGCTTAAATTCTATTTTCAGGAAAAAAAAAAAAATTGCACACAATGAAGTAATACTTTTTATATTTATATCAAATGTTTATTGTAATTTCCTTGACTGGAAATAAATGAATTCAATATATTGTTGTTTTCATTTTTTTTTCCCCGCTAGTCAGTATAGCTCCTTTTTGCAAAGTCTAATAATGCTCTTTACAAAAACATTTTTCAAATTTCTATAATTGGAAATTCTTGAAATTTGAGCAAAAATAATAATGATGAAAAGATGAATTCGACGAAGAAATAAGAACACGAATTTAAAGCGACTATGATTTTTATTATGTATGAATGATAGGATTACATCACACACACACACACACACACAGGAGTTGGGAGAAATTTTTACAATCGAAAATTTACGTCCAAAAAAATGATACTCCATGTAATTTTATCCGAAAATTTACATGAGATATGACTTTTTCGAATGTACAATTTTGAAAATTTTTGATATCATATTCCATATAAAATTTCCTAATAAAATGATAAAAAATACATTGAGAAATTTGTATCGCAGAAATAATAAATGTTAATGAAATAATTGATTTTTTTTAAATGTGAGTTATACATTTTTCTTTAAAATTCACGTTTAATGTATTTTTAATTATTTTCGATATTTGTTTGGATTATTCGATATGCACATAATGTAGTTCTCGAAATAAGTTTTGATGTGACATAAGTAATTTGTGAATTCGATTAGCGTATGACCGTCAGAGAATTTTTAAAATTAGCATGTTATCGAAATTCAAATTTATCCCTGTTTGGTGGGGATTAAAATCAAAATTTTAGTAAATTTTGATAAAAGTTAAATAGTTATGGATTCTATGAAATATGTTATTAAAATTAATTGTTAACTTTGATTTAAATTCAAATTTAGATTTCAATCTATACCAAACATGACTTTATAAAAAAAAAAATTCTCAAAAGTCGGGAGACAGAGACCCTACCGAGGTCCGCCCCTACACACACACACACACATTGGCGTGTACACGACTCTAGAACCCATACAAGACTTTAAGGAAAAATCCAAAAATGTCATTGTACCGTATTTATTTCAGTAAACATGTGTTACACTTTATATGAACCACGTATTTTACAATAGAAATAAATGAATTTAATATATTTATGCTTTCCTTCACTATTTTCCATTCTACAAAGTCTAATAATAATATTATATTTAGCTTTTGTTTGTTTTCATTATTTTCAAAATAAAATTTTATTTCTCTTATTTTCAACCACAAATTTTTTAATATAATAATTTTATATGTAAATTTAAAATTTTTCTTTAATTTTTAACGACACATTTCCCATCAAATCACTACTTCAAAATTTATTTTTGATTAAATATGAGGTTCAAACTAGCTCGAATACATTCAATCTGTTGTTTTTCCCATCACTAGTCGCGTTTCAGGGGCGACTATGCTTCTCAAAAAGCGTACTAGCCTGAGAATTTTGAAGAACCCCCATGCGTTCATAAATTTGACTGTTATCACGTTGCTTGTCGGTTAATTTTTAAGTCTCTCTCTCTCTCTCTCTCTCTCTCTTCATTGCTTGAATAGCACCGCCAATTTATTCGATTCATTTAATTTCCATCTAATTTCTAGGTTAGAGTTTTGAACTTTGGGATTATGTTTAGATGAGGATTATTGAATCGCGAGCTGATTTTCGTTTTGTTTGCTGCGAGAAACCCCTTTATTTTCTTTATACAATGGACTCTAGGAATTCGAAAGATGAAGAATCCAGCAGACCATTTATGGTAATTTTCTTAACGTGTATGTTTTATAGTTCATCCTTTGATTTATTGATGCTTATAAAAAATTTTCTTTTTGGGGATTTAAGTAATTTGATATGTAGGATTTTTTTAATCTTCTTTTAAAGGCTGGTGTAGATGCAACAAGGGACGATCAGCCTGTTATTCCGCAGCTATTTACATCTGTGCGAGCTCTGAATGAGGCGGCGTCGTATCTTGCTGAAACAACGTCAATTTTCACACGATGTTTTATTGCCGATTCTGGTACATGCATAACTATTGTAGGATAATTATCTTCAAAATGTAAGAAAAGGGTTCATTACGTTGGTAAATGTTGGAATGATACTCTTAATAAACATATACTAGCAATTGGCAGGATTCAAATTGTGCAAATTTGTAGGAGCTGGATAATTGGTGCTTATGTTTTGAGTAGGAAATGCATTAGTTGGGGAACTGTTGCAAATTGATAAATTTTGATGGGAACTACAAATTTCCATTTTAGAGTAGTAACAAAGTTCAATAATCTTCTTTTTTCAGAAGTAGCTCCAGTTAACATTTATTTAGTTTTTCTAAAATTTCTTACTTATCCTTTTTCATTGTGAAATTGGATTTAGGATTTGAGCTAGAGTAGGATTGTATTATAATTATTTGCTTTATTAAATAATCACTTTATTAAAGATATTCTGATGTGACTGAACTTATTGGTGTTAACTTCAATAAAATGGTTACTTCATTTAAGATATTCTGTTGCCACTTGAACTTATTGGTTATTATGTGTATGGACGTGTATGAGGGAGAGATGCTTCTACATATACACACTTGCAGAATTGAGATACGAGCAGATTATTCTATACGTTGTTTGAGATACTATTGCAATAATATTATTTTCATTTTTTTAACCCATTTTTTTGGAACTCCAACAACTCAACTCGCTGACAGTGAATTGAAACAATTTATGCACAGATATATCTTGTCTTTTTTTCCCATTCTTGCATCATTGTTAGTCTAGGCTGATTGTGAGTGTTTTCTCTTGAGATTTCAACAGGACATTTCTAAGTATTTCAAACTACTTGTCTGTAAACAACTTGGGTAAGATGAGACAATTTATACTGGAAATTGCAAGTAACTTGTAGACTGATTAGGAGTCTAAAGCACTGTGAATTATTTTCTTTACAGATTTTCTTGGCTTTTATGAGATGTCCTCTGCATATGAGATATTTTCTAGAAGCACATCCCTGTGTTCTGGACACTGGGGTTGGGGTTGGGGTTGGACCCCCCCCCCCCCCCCGGGGACCTGTGAACTTAAAACAAGCCTTGACTGCTTTTCTTCTCCTCCTAGTGTTAATTCCTTTGTCCGGAGGCCTTCTTTCCCATTCCGACAGAGCAAGTAAATTCCTTCTTGCCTGCTTTGTCTCTGCTTGAAAGCTTCCATGTTCAAGTGAACGGTCAGGGATTGAAGAGTTCTAGAGTTGGAAACTAGAATATCTCATTATTATTTTGTCGCTACATATTTATCCCCTTGTACTATCAGTTATTCGCCACCATATTTCCATTTTTAACTTCCTAATGTTCTAGCACGCCAAAACTAATATATTCATTTTACCTCATTGCAGTACCACCTGCATCTGGAGACTCTGGTGGACAGGAATTGGTGACATTTGCTTCTGGAGAAACCAGAGGCTCTCTAGCTAACGATGATGTGTCTTCAACCAGATGTGTATCATCTATTTCTGAAACATTTCGGACAGAAGTAGATGCTCCAGCAGTCCACGGTGAATTAACTAGGAGAACAGCTGGAGAACATTCTCAAAATTCTAACATGCTCACGAGATCAAATATTACCAACCAAAATGGCATTTCTATTTTTCAAGGGTACTACTCATTTAGCATGCTTATATGACTTTCACGATAGTAGATTTTATCCAATGCTTATTTGACACAGACTTGTATGTTTGGCTGATCTTATAAATATAATTGTTACTTTTAAGCTTCATTTTTTTACCAAAAATAATTTTAGAAGTCAACAGTTTTCTTTTAAACTTACTTTTATACAAAGTAAGTCTTTACCTTATAGAAAAGTGACTTTCAGGTTTAGCCATCATTTTCTTAATAGTCCTTAATTCAGCATGTACAGATCATAAATTCACTCTGATATTCGTATAAGAAAACTTTGTTCATAAGCTTCCTGAACATGCTTGTCATTTCCTGTGAATCATGGAAATCTTCATGAGATTCTTAAAGAATTCTTATAGTTTCTTCATATTTATTTTATTTGTGCACTTAATTTATTTTGTCCCTCTTGTTATCAGCCTCATTGAACGGGTGAGAAGGACAGTGCGTGGTTCTACTGATGACATTGGATGGCTACAACGAGCTGCAGATATGCTTACAGTTGAAGATGGAACAGAAAGATTTATGGAAATACTTGATGATATAAGGTATGAATGACAGTTTTCATATTTGTATGACCAAGTTTGCCTTTATTTCGAATTTGTAATTCAGTTGTAATCTCACTGTCAGGCATGGTTTGCACAAGTTGCCAAATACAATGGTTTATTTGTTGGTTCCAGGTAGCAATCATTTCTCCGGATTATTTTTATAATAATTCATTTTCTCATGATGCCTAATCATTTATTGTGGTTTGCCAAACGGGTTCCAGCACAACTTCCATGTTTGTATCTGTCAATTGCACTTACCCATTGTGCTGACTGAAAAATTGCATTATTTGGCATTCTTAGTGTATTCTTCTTAATCTTCCTTTAAGTTTAACTTGTAATTCGTCTAGGACATTCGGCAAACGAGTGTTATATTGTGACTCAAATCTACGGCTGCATTGATTCCTCCCCATTGTTTCTTCTCATTCTTTGTCCTCATCTGGTACTTCTTCTTGTTATTTCTCCTTTCTCATTCCCCTTCTATCTAAAGGAAAAATAAGAAAGCAAAAATTCTGTATGAAGAGCGCACACCTGACTCACCCTATTGCTTAAGTCTTGAGAAGTAAGTCGCAGTAAATCGATGCATAAGCCTTGAGAAGTGGTGTTCAAGGTGTGTGTTTTGAGGCTTTTAATGAAAGCCTAATTTGAGGTGTGCCTGAAGGAGTAACTCGCAAGCTGCTCTTTAAATAATGGTTGTGCACATATATTAAGTAATAAAGCAGATTCTATACTGATGTATTCTTGACTAATCTTGTTCTAATCCTGAGCTTTTGCTCTTTCTGCAGGTCTTTTCAGCAACCATGGGCCTCTTTATTTTACTAATACAAAAACAAGTTTTTCAAAGATGGGCCTCACCTGTCATATAGCCAAAATTCACAGCGAGGTAGTTTCCAGTTAACCCTTGTTGTTTACTATTTGTCTCTTCCGTTCAGTACACATTTTCGGGAACTATGCAGGCTTCAGTGGAAAAAAATGCCAAAGAGATAAAAGACTATATTGAAGAAATATATTGGGGTTCTGGTAAGCGTGTTTTGCTTCTTGGGCACAGTAAAGGGGGAGTCGATTCAGCTGCTGCTTTATCCATGTATTGGGATGAACTCAAAGATAAGGTTGCCGGTTTAGCATTAGCACAAAGTCCTTATGGGGGTAGTCCCATTGCTTCAGATATACTACGAGAAGGACAGCTTGGTGATTACGTTAACATTCGTACGCTTATGGAGATCCTGATCTGTAAAGTGATAAAGGTATTTTTGGCCTACCTTATAATCTAAATAATACTTAACATCTTTGAATATTTGAGTATATCAGAAATAATTACGTACCTGCATTTTAATTTAATTTTTCCCTTCAATCAAACCTCAGTAAGGATGAAGTACTTATTATTATTACTTCATGGAAATACATCAAAATACAAACTTATGAGGACATACAATCTGACCTCCAGTCAATGAATATACAAGACAGTAAAATTAACCGTCCAGTAGACTTGTAGCTAAAGATAAAATAATCAAATAAACTCTAGATCTCGTGTTCTCTCTTCATGCTTCGGTTCATTGTTAATCTAGTTAGATATTTTGTTAGCCAGTTGGGATGACATTAATTGTTTTTATGAAGTGTATGGTTCTTTACACAGTTCAAATCTTGCAAATTACACAAAATTCATTGCTGTTGCATGACATGCAGTATTCTAATTCTGGCAGTTGTTGTGAAGGGGGACATGCAGGCTCTAGAGGATTTAACTTACGAGAAGCGGAAGGACTTCTTGAGAAAATTCCGTCTGCCGAGGGAGCTTCCTGTTGTTTCTTTCCACACAGAAGCCAGTATTTCTCCTGCTGTTTTGGCAACATTATCTCGTGTTGCCCATGCAGAACTGCCCGTGTTTCCCTCCCTCTCTGCTGGCCAACCAGCAACACTCCCAGTGGTGATGCCTCTTGGTGCTGTAATGGCAGCCTGTGCACAACTTCTTCAGATTAGGTATGGCGAAAAGAGCGATGGACTGGTAACTTGTTGCGATGCCGAGGTTCCGGGTTCTGTTGTGGTTCGACCGAAGCGTAAATTAGATCATGCTTGGATGGTTTATTCGTCAATGAACCATGATCCTTCAGAAGCGGATGCTTCTCAAGTCTGTGAGGCCCTTCTGGCTTTGCTTGTAGAGGTTGGAGATAAGAAAAAACGTAAAATTGCCAACAAAGATGAATAAAATACAGTTAATTAGCTTTGTTTATTGTAATGCGTTTTTGGTTTTTAATGAATCAATCAATTGATTCTTTTGTTCTTTTGAAGTTTCTTCTCAGGAACTTTGATACCATCCATAATTGAATTCAGAAAGGATTTTTCCACTGGTGCATGTTTCTTGTCCACGATCTACAGACTCGATTTCTTTCTTATGTAGATTTTGTCAACATCCGATCTGCGACCTAATTAAAGACCGATTGTTACATACACATAGTATATCTTAATTTGAGATCGACTTTATAAGATCAGCTCGTAACGCCGTGGTTCAAGGAAACATAATGATTATATATTCCTTACACACTGATACAACATCCAATCTAATTAACTATTGCATTCAAAACTTACGTCAGCACCCACTTATTTCACCAATCATATGATGTGGCTTTGCTTGCTCATTCTCTTTATCTTGCTTTCAAAGTTGATTTAAATTGATTCTTACATTTTTTAATGTCAACAGTTTGGTGCTAGAAGGAGGGTTCTTTATTTGCTCCAAAAAAAAAAAAAAAAAACCCCTTACAAAAAACCTGTTATGGACGATATTTCGGCATCAGGGAGTCAATCTCATACCTATCCTAAACAAGCCAATATTCCACAAAATATTGGAAGAAGATGAGGTCAAAATGAAGCGGGCGACCCTCATANAATCTCATACCTATCCTAAACAAGCCAATATTCCACAAAATATTGGAAGAAGATGAGGTCAAAATGAAGCGGGCGACCCTCATATGACCATCATGAGAGAAGCTATCGAAAGGATGACGAATGCAGTCAACAGATTGGAGCAAAACCAAACCCGCATTCACCTACCCAATACTGAGGTAGAGTCCCACAAATGGAACGGGTCAGACGACCTCCCACCATGAGGACTCTCTACTTTTCAGGAGAAGAATCGTCTAAACGTCAAACTGAAGAAATCAAGAGTTCTTCCACAGCAGCGGAACTGGTTACCAAGCAAAACAGCAGTGTGTTTGATAAGTTGGGATCTCAGCGCTCCTTAACACCTCGGAGCTAAGCCCCCGAAATAAAGGATGCACGAAGGAATATTTCACTAAGCACCATTCTCCTTTCACTGAAGATATTCTTGTTGAACATTTACCTGAAAAGTTTAAAATGCCACAACTAACTGGATACGAGAGAGAATGAGATCCCTTTAGTCATTTAGACAAGTACACTTCCTGGATAGAGCTGACGACACTATTATGTGTCGTGCTTTTCCATTAATGTTGGGAGATAAAGCTTAAAGGTAGTTTAGGAGGCTACATCAGAGGTCTATAAGAAACTGGAACGACCTTGCCACAACAGTCCCAGCTCAATTCATGGGTTCTAAAGCAAGAACTACACCCAAAGAACGTTTGGTAAGCATCAAGTAAGGGAAAAGCAATCGCTTAAAAGTTACCTCAATAAGTTTAACAAACAATCCATGGATGTCAAAAAAATCTCTGATGATGCTGCACTCATGGCAGTTCTGTCTCGGCTAAGGTCTAGAACGAGGATTTGGTGGTCTGTACATGAAGATGGACCTCGAATGTATCACGAGTTCTTCAATCGAGCTGAAAAACATATAAGTACGGAGGAAGCCACCTCAGATCAGGAGGAAGTCAAGATAAATCCATGTTCCTCTAATCCAACAAGGGAGAAAAAGTGGATAAATGATTCAATCATGAAAAGAGGAAAGACCGAAGGGACAGAGATCATCCAAGGTCTTATTCCAAAAGATTCCGTGAATATCATCCACTAAACACTACCTTGGAGGAGGTCTTCCTGCAAATAGGAGAAAAAGAGGCGTTTTGCAGACTTCCACCTCAGAAAAAGGATCCATTGGAAAGGAACCAAGGAAAATACTACCGTTATCATAGGTCGGCAGGGTACAACACAGATGACTGCAGAAATTTGAAGGAAGATGTGGAGTCCTTAAGTCGGCGAGGTCATCTGCAGGAGTTTGTGGCTAAATCCAGAGAAACAAATCAGGCATCTAATCAACAACCTCACCAACCTGGAACGATTCAACAAGGTTAGTCAAGTCATCAAGCTGGAAACCCCTCACCTTGAGCTGAAATCATAATGTTAGTAGGTGAAAACCAGTGCATTGAGGGATCTAAGAAGGTAAGGCGCAGACAAGCACAAGATGCACACATTTGCTAGAATTATGATGTAGAATGACCAGAGCCCGATACCGGCATGGAATTACTATCATAATGGTTTAGATTTTCAAAAAAGATTCGCGTGGTGCTGGTGATAACCATGTCGTTAGCTGGCATACAAATACATCGAACTCTTATAGATAATGGAAGTTTGGTCAATGTGTTGTATTCTCAAACTATAGAACAAATGGGAATCCAAGAATAGTATCTCCAATATTCCACAAAATTACAACGATTTTTTGGGGACCCAATTGAAGCCCGATGTCAAATTCTTTTGATCATAGAGCTAGGGGAGGTCCCTTGTAAGAGAATGATTCTAGCGGATTTTGTGATTGTTGACTTGCCTTCCAATTATAACACTATATTAGGAAGACATATATTATGCGAGTTACATAAAGTTTTTCACTCCAGATGGAGTTAGAATAGTGCATGGAAATCAAGCTGGGGCTCAGGCATGCAATGTTGATTTACCTAATCCTCAGGTCCGAATGTTGAGGAACCAGCAAAATGATCTAGCAAGGGAAGCCATATTAAAGAGACCCATCGTAGCCGATCTCACTGAGATCGATATCATTGAGAAACACCATAGAAATAAAATGGACGACCATCTTTCGTTCGACGACAAGGAGGCAGACCCACATCCTTATTCTGGATCTTGGTGGTTTCAATACCCATTGCATGAGTCATTATTCCCAAAGTATTAGTAGATACAGAGAGTTCTCTCAACATACTTTATGTTAACACATTGGAATTGATGTGCATTCCATTAAATTTTTTACAATCATATTCAAACGGGGTCTTAGGACTTAATGGAGTCCTTTCCCAAGCAAAAGGGTCAATTAAGCTCCTTGTTGAGATTGGTGAAGTCCCACGTCAAATTAAGTTGAACACTGAGTTCGTGGTACTTGATTCCAATTCACCTTATGACGCCATTATGGGGTAGCCTTTGCTGTTCAATCTCAGGGCAATTGTGTCCATGTACTACTATACATTAAAATTTCCTACGCTTCATGGTGCAGGTCAAGTTAAGAGAAACATGGACATTACTATGAAATGTCGGTGAAGATCTGTCTAGCAAGGAAGGATGCATATTTAGTGGAGTCCAACCTTGGCTCATTAGATCTACATCTAAGGGTTAAAGGGAGAGAACTTATGGAGGAGCTAGATAGAGTAGCAATCGGACTAGATGATCCACTGAAAAAGCTCAGAATAAGTCATGAACTTCGGCCATCCATCCGAAGTCGAATAACAAAGTTTCTCCACTAGAACCTTGATGTTTTTGTTGGAAGGAATCGACTTTAGTATCACTTGCCATAGGTTTGGGTATCGACCCTTCAATGCGACCTAGTCGGTAGCGACGCCGACCCTTAAACTCAAAAAGATACAATGCTCTAAATCACGAGGTGCAAAAGTTGCTTTGCAATTGGTTCATTCGTGAAGCAAAATATCCGAAGTGGATTGATAACCCATTTCTTGTGAAGAAAAATAACGGGGAATTGAGGATGTGCATAGATTTCACTGATCTCAAAGCATGTCCTAAAGATAGTTTTTCTTTACCAAGGATAGATCAGATGGTCGATGCGAGGGCAAGACATGAATTGATTAGCTTCATGGACGCATAATCAGAATATAACAAAATCTATGTGTCCGAGGTCTTTATTGTTACAAGGTGATGCCTTTTGGCCTCAAGAACATTGGAGCCAGTTATCAGCGTTTGGTCAACTCCATGTTTGCCAAACAAATTGGTAAAATAATGGAAATATATGTTGATGATATGTTAGTTAAGAGTACAGATGCTAGAGATCATCAACAACATCTTGCTAAAATATTTGGAATCTTGAGAAAGTATATGATGAAACTAAATCCACACAAAAGTACCTTTGGTGTGAGCTTTGGAAAATCTTAGGTTATCTTGTAAATTATCGAGGAATTGAGGCAAATCCAGAAAAGATATGAGCCATCATTGAAATGGAAGCCCCAACAAGGCCTGAGAAGGTTCAGAGTTTGACTGGACGAATAGCTTCCCTCAGTCGCTTTATATCAAAATCAACCGATCGTTGTAAACCATTCTTAGATATCCTACAAGGAGGGAAAGAGTTCGAATGGACTGTTGAATGTCAACTTGCTTTCGAGGAGTTAAAACAACAATTGGCACAACTACTAGTGTTGTTAAAACTAAAGGCAGGTGGAGTGCTGATCTTATATCTTGCAGTATTCGAACATGCTATCACCACTGTCTTAGCTCGGGAAGAAAAGAGAATACAACATCTTGGTTACTATGTCAGTAAAGCTCTCCATGAAGCCGAGCTCCGTTATTCTCCTTTAGAGAAATTGGCCTATGCCTTTGTTACAGCTGTAAGGAAGTTGAGGCCATACTTCTTAGAGCACCCTATTGAGATCTTAACTAACTATCCATTAAGGCAAACTTTGCAGAAGTTTGATACTTTGGGACAAATGGTCAAGTGGGCAATGGAGTTTGGACAATATGACATAAGATACAAACTTCACACCTTTATAAAAGGTTAAGCGCTTGCTGATTTCATTGTGAAATTCAGTTCGGAACCAGTAGAAGTTATTTCTCATGACATTCCATGGGAACTTTATGTAGATGGGTCCTCAATCGGAACTGAGTCAGGGGCAGGAGTAGTCTTGGTAGGTCCAAATCGCCAATTATTCTATGAAGCCTTACCGTTCAACTTCAAGGCTTCCAATAATACGGCCGAGCATGAAAAGTTAATAGCTGGGCTGCGAATGGCAAAAGAGATGAGGATTTTTCATCTGATAGTTCATAGCGACTCGCAATTGGTGGTCAATCAGATCAATGAGGCCTACCAAATTAAGGAAGAAAGAATGAATAGATATCTCCAAATTGTTAGGCAGGAATTTGAGAATTTGTGAACTGTTGTGGTCAAGAAAATTCCTCGAACTCAGAACAATCATGCTGACGCTTTAGCTCGGCTAGCCTCAAGCAAAGGAATAGAAAATTTTGATAGCATTCCTGTAGGAAAGATTATTCATCTTGCTATTGAAAAACTATAGGTTGTTTCAATGATAACTAATCACAAGCCCACATGGATGGACTGAATCGATTCTTATCTAAGAACTGGGATACGGCCTAAGGATCCTATTGAAGCAAGAAGACTCCGAATGAGGTTCACAAGGTACACATTAATTGACAATGTGCTCTACAAATGGGGATATTCGGTACCTTTGTTAAAATGTCTGAATGAGGAAGAAACACTTTATACTTTGCATGAAGTACATGAAGGAATATGTGGAAATCATTTCAGAGGACAATCGTTGGCTAATAAAATTCAAGGATATTTCTAGCCTACTATGAAACGGGATGGATTACAATTTATGAGAATATGTGACAAATATCAACGCTTCGCTCCTAATATCAAGCTTCCGCTAGAAGAGATGAACTTTGTAGTGTCTCCTTGGTTGTTCTCTAAATGGGATGTCGATTTAGTTGGCCCCATGCCCTCTGGAAAGGGTGGAATGAAGGTCGCAAGCATTGCAGTTGACTACTTTACTAAGTGGACAGGCTGAACTGCTTGCTAAAATCACCGAACAAAAGACCACTGATTTTATATGGAAGTCCATCGTGTGTAGGTTTGGAATACCTCATTCCATTGTAACAGATAATGGAAAGCAATTCGACAATAACTGTCTTGCAAACATTTGTGAAGAACTTAGCATACAAAAGCATTTCTCCATGCTAAACTATTCTCAGGCTAATGGACAAGTTGAAACAATTAATAAGATCATCAAGCGTTCACTAAAGACAAAGCTCGATGCTCTTAAGGGAGGATGGACTGAGGAACTCCCCAACGTACTATGGTCTTACCTTACTACGCTTAGGAATCACAACGGCGAAACTCTTTTCTCCCTGGCTTTTGGGGTGGAAGCTGTGATCCCATTAGAGTTAGGGATTTTTTCTACTCAAACAACAATGTACAATGAATAGGGGAATGAGAAAGCTTTGCGTGAAGAGGACCTAATAGAGGAAATGAGTAATGAAGCTGAAATAAAGAATGTTGTATACAAACAACGCAATGCAAAGTACTACAATGACAAAGTCAAGAAATGGGCATCTGAGGTCGGTACCCTAGTGCTAAGAAAACGTTTCATTCCCACTAGAGAATCCAGCTCTTGATCTTTAGGACCTAATGGGAAGGTCCTTATAGAGTAACTAGAGTACTACTCAAGGGACCTACAAGCTGGAAGATATGGATGGCAAACCTCTGTTGCACCCTTGGAACGCAGAACACGTCAAAAAGTATTATCAGTGGGAAATGATTGTACTTTGTATTGTAAATCTATAATAAAAGCGTGTGTTCTATAAGAAAAAGAAATAGCAGACACATCGTTCCTTAGCAAACCGAGCTAAGGTTGTATGTCCCGCAACACTTACACAAATTCCCTCTTAAGTGAATTATAAGGCTTTGGTCATTAGCAAGCTGAGCTAAGGTTGCATGTGCTGCAGCACTTAGAGAAATTCCCTTTTAAGGGAATTATAAGGCTTTGTTCATTAGCAAGCTAAGCTAAGAATGCATGTGTTGAAACAGATAAACAAATTCCCTCTTAAAGAAAGTATATGGCTTTTCTCGTTAGCAAGCTCAGCTAAGGTTGCATGTGCTGCAACACTTAGAAAAATTCTTTATTAAGGAAATTATAAGGCTTTACTCGTTAGCAAGCTGAGCTAAGATTGCATGTGCTACAACACTTCGACAAATTCTCTCTTAAGGGAATTATAAGGCTTCGCTCGTTAGCAAGTTGAGCTAAGATTGCATGTGCTGCAACACTTAGATAAGTTTGTGTTGTAAGAATAAGCAAAATTTTGTGCAAAGTAAAAGAAAAACTAACATTCATTCATAAACAAAATAAGAATTTTACATCATTCATTTAAGTAATGTTTAAACAAAAGAAAATAAAATAACAAAAAATTAAATCCTAAGGAAGAGCTGGGTCTTGTGGAGCTTGAATTTCATCTTCAAGGTCTTCATCAGCTAGGGAGATGCGAACTCCAGCTGCTTCAGACAATCTTTGGAGTTCATTCTTTTGCTCCTCTAAAGACTCCACTAAAAAGCCCGCATCGAAGTCTGGCCTCACATTTCCAATGTTTTATAAGCTCTCTTAAGGCCACGACGTAGGCATCCTGAGCAAGTGCATCGAACTCAAGTGAGGCCTTCCAAATCTCCACTGCCTTGGTGGCTTTAGCTTCAGCCTCTTTAGCCCTCTTGGTGGCCTCTTTAGCTCTTTTCACAGTTTCGTCAGCCCGACCTCGCTCTTCATCAGCTCGAATTTTGTCCTCATCATATCTCTTTTTCTCAGTGGCTATCCGTTGGGATGCCTTTTTCTCCCAAATCTGTAAAGCCTTATTGTCATCCATTTATTTTAGTCAAGAGGTAGATTTGGCTTCCAACTCGACTCTCATCTTATTGAGACGATCTTCATAGTCTTTTTCTTTCTCTGCAAATTTTGCTCGCTCAGCCTCTATGTTCTCAAACAAGCCTAAGGCTTGATTCTTTACTTGGAGGATTTTATTTAGCTCGACTTTGAGCTACGCAAAGAAAAGTAGTGTAAGTAATAAAACTAAAAAAGAAATTTAAAACTATTTAAGCTTAAATTGAACTACCTTATCTACCACAGACATCATGTACATGATGGATTTGTGGCTGTGCAGCTGAGCTGAGATGATAGCCTCACCCATATGCATCTCAGTCAAGAATTGTTGCTCCCTCTCATTCTAGCTCCTACTGAAGAGGTTGACAGACTCTCTGAAATGGAAGGGAAGGGCTGCAATGGATTCCCTCGATGGGGAATGAGCTCGAGGAAATCCAGGAAGATTTTAGGTCGATGGCCCATTAAATTTTCAACATTTGGCCTTTGCAAGTCTAGGCACCTTTCTTGGAACCTTGAAGAGCTAGTCCCTACTATCGTGGGGACCAAAGGTGGAGCTGACGTCGCGAGAGTGGACTTAACTGGTGTCTCGTCAGAACGATGACGCTTTAAAGGCTGAACCTCATGCTCAAGTTCAGCCTCCTTCGTATGTACAACCTCCTGAGGTGGCTGACGACTTCAGCCAGACCGACCCTCTTTTTGCCTTTGGCAACATTAGCTGCTACTTTCGCGGCTTTGTATCCCAACATCTCTTGATTTTGAGCTGGAGTAAAAGGAACAACAATATGTGTAAAAATTGTGTCTAAGGTAAACACTAATGGAAATATTAATTAAGATACTTACTGGAAGAAGTTGGGACAACGGTTGTAGGAGCTATGGCTGAGGTCGAAGTAGGGGGAAGGGATTGGAACAACACTTGGAAGAGGTTGGAATTAGAAATGATGAATTTGCAGGACCTTTGCTTCTTTCGAAGAGCCTTTATCGCATCAACTAGCTTTTGGATTGTTGAGGTTAAGGTTGCCTTCTTATAGTCTGCAGATAAAATTAAGTAAATTAAGAATGTGATTATAAAACAAATGCAGGGAAATATTGAAGTTGTGATCACTTACACAGTGGGTGATAAAGACTAGGAACTATATCCTTCCTACTGACTTCGGTAGGGTGGAACTGCCACTCACCTAACACAAAAAGAACTCATTTTCCCACTTCTTTATTGAGGAGGGAGAATCTACTACTAGATGACTACCTGTTCTACGCCTAACACTAGCGTACCACCAGCCAGTGTTCTTCCCATCCTCTTTAAAGGTGAAGATGGAGTTGAATTGTTCCATACTCAGCTCAGGATGACCTAATTTACTCCACCAAATCAAAGTGGCAACTAATGTCCTCTAGCCATTGGGTCACAATTGGGTATGACCTATTCCCCAAGAACAAAGGAATTTACGAATAATCCTAGGAAAGAGAGTCTAAGCCTGGCATTAAGGATAGCAACTCATCCTACCAGAAGAGCGTTAGCTCGGTCAGATGAGGTGGGAATTATAAATTCTACTAAGCTAGGAATATTATATTTCACCAACATATCCTCCTTCACCACTAATTTATACGAATCTGCCCCCCACTCCTGTGAACTTTCCTTATCCCGCTCATGAGACCCGACATTTTCTCTCTCGACGTTTTGTTCCATATTCTTAAAGTAGCCTAAATTTTATGGGTAAATGGTGGAGATTGGGACTAGACTTAAAATCTCCTAACAGTCCGAACTTACAGAGGGAGAAGATGAAAAGGATACTATGACTTCCGGTTGGTTGCCCCAGGAATGAACCCTAGATTCGTCTGAACTCATGCTAGTGATCGAGGTGGAAATGCAATAAAAAAGAAAGGTATTTTTTTATTAAGGAGAATACATGGGAACAGACAATCTCACTTAGAAAATAAATAAAACTTCATAGAAAAGTTATGGAAGAAAATCTTTACTTCTTTGAAGGAGATATTTAAGAGCAAAAAGTGTGAAAATGAAAGGTAAAAACACTTATAAAGAGATAGGAGATGAATAGGCGCATCCTTGCCCGTTAGATGGAAAAAACGGGAGGGAAAATTGATGGCTAGATCCTACCATACTAGACATTTTTGGCAAAGCTTCCCAATGAAGCTAATTTGGGTGCACGACAGCTCATCGAAAGCAGAAAGCGGCACCTGTCTAGTCTATTTATGGCTGTAATAAAAATGAAACATGGAAAAGTAAGTCAATCACGTCCAAGGTTAGTCCGTCACCTAGGCAAAAATTGACCTGGGGGTAACTGTTAATATCCAACATGCGACCTAATTAAAGACCGGTTGTTAAATACACTTAGTATATCTTAATATGAGATTGGTTTTATAAGGTCAGCTCGTAACGCTGTGGTTCGAGGATACATAATGATTATAGATTTCTTACACACCGATAAACATCTAGTCAAATTAACTATTGCATTCAGAATTT
Organism: Fraxinus cuspidata; assembly: GCA_903798385.1. Lineage (NCBI taxonomy): Eukaryota > Viridiplantae > Streptophyta > Magnoliopsida > Lamiales > Oleaceae > Fraxinus > Fraxinus cuspidata. The sequence continues at coordinate 54,780 of CAIGRP010083117.1, forward strand.
ACGTCAGCGCCGACTTATTTCACCAATCATATGATGTAGCTTCGCTTGTTCACTAGCTCATTAATTGCTAGGGACCCACTTAAAGGACGGTTTTATGATAACCTGACAAAGTCGACCTCAACAACCAATGGAGATATGCTAATAACATACCTTTTTGGTTCGGCACTACTGATTGACAAGACAAAAAAGGTGGCGATACTGGATTTTCTTTTCCTATAAAAGGGTGCGAGGTATCCTTGGACAAAGAGAGAAGATTGAGATATTTAAAATATCTCCTTTAATGAAACACTCATAACTTAGAAACGATTATCAATAAAAATCATGATTTTCTCTTTATTTTGCTTTCAAAGTGGACTTAAATTGATTGTTACACTTTTTAATGTCAACAGATTTAACTTGACTAGGTTGAGTTTTTGTGGTCTCCAACACAAAAAAATAATGCTTGATAACCTATGTTAAGATAGTTTATTTTCACCATTACATTCAAGTAAATTCCTATGGTGGTCTATTTTCATTAAATTGTGCTAGTCATGTCCCTAAATTGTTCCATTTAATGTAATTTGTCTTCATAGATTTCAGTTTACCTTTTCAATCACGCATAGCATGTATTTCACGTGGAATTTAGTCCAAGTTTGGATTGGTGGGGGATAAAAATTAGATTTTTAAAATATTTTGATAAAAGTTGATGAAATGTATATTTGAAAAGTTGTGAATTTCATGAAATATATGATTAAAATTAATTGTTGATTTTGACTTAAATTAAATTTTAGATTTTAATTTTTACCAAATATGGACTTAATGTCTAAATAGACATTTTGAGTTAGGTAGGGATACTGTTTGCACATTATTAAAAAGGTGGGGATATAGGTGTCAAAAATGAAAGGTTAAGGACACCTAGAAGTTAAGAAAAAAGGAAACGAGGAAATTTAAAAGTTAATTATAGTTATATGCTGGTCACGGGGGCTTTGGAGTTGGCCCTAGTATTTTTTTTTTAATTATTATACTAGTTGTATGCCCGTACGATGGACGGGCTTTAAAATTTTTAAGGTAATGTTATTGCATCAAATATTAATAGAAAGTTAAATTGTCGTAAAATGTCAGTAAATTTTTATCAAATATAATAATTAGTAAAATTTCATTATGATAATATTATCGTAAGATTCAAATGAATAGTTTTTTTTGCCTACATTTTTTTCCAAGGAAGAAATTAATGGAG
>CAIGRP010083124.1:0-10676 GCA_903798385.1 Fraxinus cuspidata
CATTTTCGGAATTATTTAATGAGTCCAAGGCCATTACGCATTATATTATTTCGGAATTATCTAAAAAATAATCTTGCATATAATATTAGATCATGGTGTAGGGAGTTAAATCAAATTTTTTGCTTATATAAATACATATCTTGGCATTAGAAAACAACAAAAAAATACGAAATTGTTTCTTCCTATTCAGTAAAAAATATTATACTTAATTTACATATTTTTGGAGTACAATTGAGAGTTCTGAAAACCATTTGTGATTGCTGCACAATTGGTTCATTTGATCGTTGTATCCTGGAAGTGATTGTCCATAGAGGTCGCATCAGTTATCGACGGGCAATTTCGCTTTAGGACATCTTGCTGTCACGAGACTAGTACACTTGAGAGTTCTGAAAACCATTTGTGATTGCTGCACAATTGGTTCATTTGATCGTTGTATCCTGGAAGTGATTGTCCATAGAGGTCGCAGCAGTTATCGACGGGCAATTTCGCTTTAGGACATCGTGCTGCCACGAGACTCGACCAGTCGATAAGTTTTATTTCTGCACTTTACTGTATTGTAACTAGATTAATTTCTAACAGTCTCTGCAATTTTATATATTTGGGTAAGTATCTATAGCATTTTCTTTTAGATTTAATGCACCCAACAGGAATCTTATACTAGACGTAAAAAAATTAAAACGGCAATCCATGTAAATTGCCCATTCTTCGCAAATATTTATTATGATATTTAGAAAACACAAGCACTTAGGGGATGATATCTAGCAGAAGTATCTTGAAACACTACGTGACTAAGAAATCTAGCAGCGTGACGGGTTTTGAAACAAGAAATGCACATATACAAGTTGAGATATGCAAAGCATAGCAAGAAAGAACTATATAATTCTTCTCCAGCAAATGTATCCCTTTTAATAGTTCAGAAAGATCAAGGTTTCTATATTGACATTATATGCACAATATGATATCGATTACTAAAAAAATTATGGGCTTATTGGATGAACCATTTATACACATATTGGCCAAATGGTTAGGAATAACTGAGCATCTTAAATGAAGAATAATGAGGAATGAAGAATAATGACAATTATATTTAAGCAATACTATTAACCCACCCAGTTTGAGTCTTACATAGTTAAGCATTTAAAATACTCCTATAAAATTTATGCAAAGTTTCAGAGGCTTAAGATAAGAAAAGGAAAATATAGAATTGAATGAGGACTATCGAAGCGAGGCTTCTAGAAATACAGACTCGTGCGTGAAGTTAGAGAGGCAGTCGACTAGAAATAGTCAACATATCTTATGCTAAAACATGTAGTCATGGAAAGTATTTTAGCAACTTGGAAAGACAAAGTTTAGCAGCAAATCAGTTTAGAAACCTCAAAGATGCAAGAGGTTTATTGTCGCCTGATGGGGACCAAGTACAATAACCTCACTGCAGATTTGTTGTAAGAACATGAGAAATTTACAAACTTTTACCATCTTAGGTAGAAAGTTAAGCAACAAGTGAGGTAAAACTACCAAAAGTTTTTGCAAAAGGAATCAACCTGAAAAGAAGGGCAATAAAATTAAAGAAAGGAACAAAAGAATGAACCTTTATGGCGAAAGATCACCATTGGTACAAACTATAATATGCACCAACAATGCCCTCATGGCACATCTTTAATTGGTAAAAGGAGAAGGTGGAAAGACTCCAGCTTTGCTTGAGACTGCCGCATTAAGGGTTCGAATCCTGAAATATGGATTTAGGCTTTAGGTAAGTGCAAGTGTACAAGCAGTCTTCCACCCTGTACCCTTGAAGGCATAACCTACGATTTACCTCCTTCACCAAGGCCCAAAGCAGGGCAGGTGGGGCCGTCAAGGATGAGGCTCATCCTTTTTTATAATATGCACCAACAACACTCAGACATCATTCCATCTTGCAAAGTGTCTACAACATCCCTCGGCTCGTTAGTCTAAACAACCTATCATGTCCCAACATGGGATTACCCCACATAATATGCAACTTACGCCCTGAATCCTCAAAGATGAAATTTCTGTTGGAAAAAAATGGTTTTAATTAGTTGGTTTGACCAATTATTTTAGTAGGTCCCATTAGTTAGACAAAAGATTTCTTTAGTTGAGTGTATTCTACTACATGAGTTGATTAATGTAATGTATTTATTTTCTCAAGACCAGTATAGGGTGAATGAGAAATTAAGGCCAAAAGATGACTACTTGAAGTTGAAATAAATTGGGAATAAATAATAGCAATAAATAACAAATTATGAACTAATCCGTCCAAAAAATAACAAAATATTATCATTTAGGGATTCGAATAAATGAAGAAACTACAGTTATCGGTAATTATCATACATGCATTACACATATGTACACATAATTTAGATTACAGTACACTTACACTGAATAGTTTAAGCCATTGTTTATCTCTCATTTTCTAAAACTCATTTGTCCCCATACTTATTTTCAGCTACAATTTTTCCCAATAAAATAACTTTGCACGTAAAACTCAAAACTTTTTATTACATTTTAACCACACGTTCTCTGAAAAATCACTTCTCACAAAATTTTTCTCTCAAATAATTTCTACCAAACAAAACCTAAATAAAAAGTTAAAATCTTGTTCATCGTAATATCTATCTCAAAAAATTTCTACCAAACAAAGGCTAAATTAAAAGCTAAAATCTTGTTCATTGTAATGTCTAATACGGCATAGCAAATGTGTTAGCATGGGCGGCCACTTCTCGGTCATTCAGTTTTTTGGTCATCTTCGGCGGTCTATTCAAATTGCTGGAAGACAAGCATTTAATGGTTCATTAAATTTCAATAATGAAGGACTTGATATTTAATTCATACGCAATTTTCAGCATTGATGTCTAATTTATTATTTATTGCTTCCAAAGTCCATATTTCCTCACAATTCATGGAGAAATCTTGCTTACTCCTTGCTGTTGCGATTCTGGCAGTAAACTGCACTGCACAAGTAGTTCTGAACTTGAACACAGATGATCAAGAAGCACTTCTTGTCTTCAAATCCAGAATCACTTTTGATCCTCAGAACATAATAGAAAAGAATTGGTCGGCTGATGCTTCTTTTTGTAACTGGATTGGTGTCTCTTGTGGAGTCGATAACCAAAGGGTGACGGCCTTGAGTCTGTCTAACTTTGAACTCGAGGGCACCATCGCTCCGCATCTTGGAAATTTGACACTTCTTAGTTCGATAGACTTTAGCCTCAACCATTTCCGGGGCACCATACCGGATGAATTGGCAGGTCTGCGTAGATTAAAAAAGGTAAATTTGGCGTCGAACAATTTCAACGGAAGCGTGCCGTCTTGGTTTGGAACCTTACAACAGCTCGAGCACCTGCTTCTGAATTATAATAGTTTTACAGGTACTGTTGAACCATCTCATCTAAAATTTAGGCAGAGACACAGCACGCTCCCTCTCGTGCAGAGCATATCCATTTTTTTTTTAATCAAAAACCTGATACATGCACAACTCTATAAATGGTTGGAAGTGAGATATGATCTAGACCTTTGCTTTCTCTTATATGATGTTGAAATATCTCATAATCTAAAAGTCTAACAATTTTTAATCGTTAGAGATCTATGTTACATATTTCGAGTGTGCTTAAAAGTATTTAGGTTAATTATTTTGTCAAACATAGTAAGGTTACTTTCTGTACTTGCAAGATTTACTTTGTAAAATGAATAGCTTTTAAGCACAAACATGCTATTGGTTATATATTTCATCTTCAACAGGTACCATCCCGGAAGAGATTGGTAATCTTACCAGTCTGGAATCATTAGGCTTGAAGTTTAACCAGCTTACAGGAACTATACCACATGGAATCTTCAATATATCGTCCCTGCAAATAGTCGAGGTCACAAATAATAGCCTGCATGGTAGCCTCCCTACATATATATGCGACAATCTACCTAAACTTGAAAATCTTTCTCTCTCTCTGAATCAACTCTTTGGAAAAATTCCATCAAACTTGTACAAGTGCAAGGCCCTTCAGAATTTGTCACTATCTTACAATGAATTCAATGGTCGAATACCACGAGAAATTGGCGAGCTTGCCATGCTCGTGACATTATACCTCGGGGGAAACAATTTTGAAGGTATGATTTTTCTTTTATATAACAGTCAGCTTTTCAACTCCATTCAAGCATATAGTACATAATGACTGTTCTTCTTGCTTTTGACTGCTTTCAGGAGGAATTCCAGTGGAGATAGGCAATCTTACCCGTTTAGAGACATTAAACATAAGAGATTGTTCTATAACACGAGAAATTCCGTCCTTCATCTTCAACATGTCTTCGCTGAAACTGATTGACTTTGCTAACAGTTCACTCTCCGGAAGCCTCCCACGGGACCTTCATTACGGTCTTCCCAATCTCGAGCAGCTTTCTCTTCAGTCCAATCGACTCACTGGTCAAATATTTTCCAGCATATTGAAATGTGAAAGGCTTAGGGTCTTAAATTTGGCAAATAACCACTTCACAGGCAGCATTCCTAAGCAAGTTGGAAATCTAACTTCGCTCGAGTATCTCTATTTAAACAACAACAACCTGACAGGTACTTTACTTCTACATTATTAGCCTCATACATGACATTTTGGAAGAAGTACAGTTTTAGGGATAATGCCATCAAATTTACATTTTCCAGGTGAATTACCAGCTGAGCTTGGTAACCTGAAACTTGTGGAAATCAATCTCCATGAAAATAAATTATTTGGCTCCATCCCACCTTCTATCTTCAATATCTCAACAATGACAATGCTGGAGCTTTCTTCCAATCATTTTGTGGGCCAACTTCCATCAAATATTGGACTTTCACTTCCAAATCTTCACAAACTTTATTTACGTCAAAACCACCTCCGAGGAGTTATTCCAAGCTCGATTGCCAATGCTTCTAAGCTTACTGTCATATCCATGAACGAGAACTCGTTAACTGGCCCTATACCAGATCTTAGTAATTTACAACTCCTGCAGCGACTTATGATTGGAGGAAATAATTTGACAGAAGAGTCTCCTAATAAAGAATTGGAATTTGTTTCTTCCTTGACAAATTGTAGATATTTAGAGATAGTGGAAGTATCAGAGAATCAGTTTAATGGTATCCTCCCAGCTTCGATTGGAAATTTTTCCTCTTCTCTTCGTATGTTCAGAGCATTTGGGTGTAACATAAAGGGTCTTATTCCTAGTGAAATTGGAAACTTAAGCAGCTTGGGATCCATAGATTTAGACAATAATAAGCTAACAGGATTTATTCCATCGACACTGGGGAAATTAAACCTCGAAGCAATATATCTTGAGCATAATAGACTCGAAGGACATATTCCTCCTGACCTGTGCCAGTTAAGCAGATTGGGGGACTTGTATTTAAATGAGAACATACTCAATGGAACAATACCAGCATGCTTGGGAAATCTAAAATCATTGAGAAGAGTCTTCTTACAGTCTAACAGATTCTCTTCCACGTTACCAAACTTCTGGAGCCTGAGTGATGTTTGGGGTCTAAACTTATCCTCAAACATGTTAAGTGGATATATACCATCAGATATTCAAAATTTGAAGGCCATCAGACATCTAGACTTATCATGGAATCAGTTTTCAGGTGAAATCCCAAGCTCTATTGGCAGCATTCAGTCAGTAGTTAATCTATCCTTGGCACACAATAAGTTTCAGGGTCCCATTCCTCAATCTTTGGGAGACTTAAGAGGCTTGGAATATTTAGATCTTTCTCATAATAATTTTTCGGGATCAATCCCGAAGTCTTTAGAGGCACTCAGCGATCTCGAGTATTTTGACGTGTCTCACAACAGACTACAAGGAGAAATTCCAACAGGGGGACGTTTCTTGAACTTTACTGCTCAATCATTTATGCAGAATGATGGATTATGTGGTGCAGATCGACTGCAAGTTCCACTATGCAAAACTCAGACAGTTCAAAGATCAAGAACAAAGAATGTTTTTCGGTTATTGAAATATGTCGTGGCACCAATCATATCAATGATCCTTGGGGCAGCTGTTATTTTCTTGATAATTAGAAGGCAAAAGTTGAGCAAGAAACCACCTCACACTGAGATTTCATTAGGTGTAGAATGGAGAAGGGTTTCTTATCGAGAACTTCTGCAAGCAACCGATGACTTCAGCGAAACCAATGTGCTTGGAAGTGGAAGTTTTGGTTCTGTATTCAAAGGGACACTATCCGATGGGTTAGTTGTTGCAGTAAAAGTTTTTAATGTCCAATTGGAACGAGCAATCGAGAGTTTTGAAGTGGAGTGTGACGTCATGAGCACCATTCGTCATCGGAATTTGGTTAAAGTTGTCAGTTGCTGCAGCAACACAGATTTCAAAGCCTTGATACTAGAGTACATGTCTAATGGAAGTCTGGAGAAATGGTTATATTCCCACAACTATTGTTTGGAATTCCTTCAAAGACTAAATATGGCAATCGACGTTGCATTAGCTTTAGAATATCTTCATCATGGTCGGGAAAGGCCTATTGTTCATTGTGATTTAAAGCCAAGCAATGTCCTATTCGATGAAGATATGACTGCACATGTTGGTGATTTCGGTATTGCCAAGCTCTTTAGTAAAGAGGAGGCTGATATTCTAACCATCACCCTGGGTACAATCGGGTATATGGCACCAGGTAATGTCCAGTTTCCTCAATTTACATTTTTATTATTATTCTCAAAATCATTTATCTTCTGATCCAAAGTTAAATGTCTGATGCCAATAGAGTACGGATCGGAAGGGAAAGTCTCTACAAGTAGCGATGTCTACAGCTATGGAATAATGTTGCTAGAGATGTTTACAAGGAAGAAACCGACAGATGAAATGTTCGGTGAAGAAATGAGCTTAAAGCAATGGGTGAGCGAAGCGATACAAGAAAACTCGATAATTGAAGTTTTGGCCCCCGGTCTACTTGAAAGAGCAGATGAGAATTTCTTTGCAAAGGAGCTATGTGTCACATATATTTTTGGTTTGGCTATGGAATGTTCCGCCAATTCACCTGAAGAAAGGATCGACATGAAAGAAATTTTGGCTAAACTCCAGAAGATCAAAGCCACATTTCTAGCAAGCACGAGAAGGCGTCACCACTAGCTTTTTACTTGAACCATGAATTATGCTCTCACAAAAATAAGTTAAAAAAAATTGAAAGAGGTTCAAAAATAAATTGTTAGTCTTAACCTAGTGGGTTTGAGTAGATGAAAATTGACTTCACGCAGGTTTTATTCCTTGGAAATGGAAGATTGTAGCCAAAGTATGTGTTGTTCTTGTTTTAATATCTTGTCCCATGTGCGATTCTATGAATATTTTGAGCACTTAACCACAACCACATCGTTACTTGTTGCTTAGAGAAAGCTTATGTTGATTAGTTTAACTTGCAAAACTTCTATAGAGTAGAGACCCTTAGAATAGCTTATATCAGTCAGCATCACATTAACCCTTCTACTTCAAAAACACTTGGAAAATATTTGAAGAGTAAGAGATGGATTTAAGCTTAAGATTCCGATGGAGAGATATAGAGAAGTGATAAGCCGTAATGCACCTTTGATTCTATCCCATCTATCCATTCCAATCAAGGCTTTGCTCTAATCAGGCTAGTCCAGTTGATAAAAAAATTGCCTACATTGATGAATATATGTTAGCTTTCAGTAATCCAGTCCTATGCATCACGAATCCGATGTTGATAATTATCGGTTTGCAAAGGTGATAGCCTTTCACCAACGGTAATCAGCAGCAACTTATCTGTTAAAAAGAGCGACTTCCTTTCATCAATGAACAAGTCCATGCCTGATATTGTTGGCTCATATGTGCATCGTTCGCCGAGGACTTTACAAATAAAAATAATTACCAACAGAAGTTAACCTATGTACTAAATTTACCTACGGATTGTCCGTTAGCATATCCATTGGTGAACTGAAAATAAATGTTCGAAAAATAATTACCCATCACCAATGAAATTTACTTGTTAAATTTTTATGTTATTCACCTATGGTTTTTTCGGGAGTAATTGATTGACATTTTTCTTTTCAATTTAAATAGTATTTTGGCTGAACTTAAAAAGTTTACTAAACTTTTTCTAAAAATGTAAGTAAATTTTAAAGATAAGTAAATTTTCCAATTAATCATAATTAAAAGTTACTTTCAGCAAGACGTGACATTTTTACTTTGAAAATTATAACTTCCCATAAGATATTTCCCCCACAGTTTGATAATAAATGCAAGAGAAAGGGAGAGTGGCAACTTGTAATGACGTGTTTGATTGCAATTAATTTTATATGAAAAATATTAATTTTCCACCCAAATTCTTACTTTGAAGTGTTTGATTGTTATTTTTTTTCCATGAAAAATATTTTCCAATTTTGAAATTATGCTTAATTTTCCTTATTTTTAAGGAAAACATTTTCTTTGGAGGGAGTTGGTATTTATTTTCCTCAAAACAAGGAAAATATTTTCTTTTCCGGGATATATTTGTCATGTTAATCAAACACGCTCTAATTATTTTCCACATTCGCTAGTTGTACGATTAATCAATTAGGAACCCTCTCCTTATAAGCCTGTTTTAAAGAAACATTCTACTGAATCTACTCCATATATATAGTCATTGCAACCACCCTTATGGGGATGACCCTATTTACACAAGGGAGGACATGCCGAATGCTATTTTCAGCTAAAGACCAGTCCATGAAGGTCACCTAGCTAGGAATATGGCTCCGTGGACATTGGTTCTGAAAAGAGGGGTGGAATGTAACGATCCTAACTATATCCAACATAGCTAGACTTATAACGATTAGTTCGTTGGTTTATAACCAATTGGGCACCATCTCTTTACAAATGGGCTTTAAAGGTGATTTCTCGTCAATATTTTTGGTTCATAACTAATCACCTCAGCTTACGACAAAATACTCAATAGCAGTTACCTGCAAAATTATTCTGTGTGATGTTAGGGCAAACTGAAGCTTCCAATTCTAAAGCTTTATAGTGAGAACTACCTTGTAGAATCCAGCCTCCTGCTTCTATGTTAAGAATTTTCTCCTCAATAATCTTTGTCTATGAAATAAGTAATCCTAAACTCACATTACTTGAATTTTAGTTCGTGACACTTGGTTGGCTTACTTGGCTAGATATACAATACAATGTTGAACACTATCAAGGACCAAAAATAAGCTAAGTTCTGCTCATTCTAGTGTCTACTGTCTAGTACTGAGCTCAAATTTGCCCATTTTTTACTATAGCACCACAGAATATGATGGGTTTTTTTCCCCATAAAATACAATCATCTATTCTTTTTGAGTTTTCTCTGGGTTATAAGTGATAAACATGACCAGAAGTTGAAGTTAGTTGCAGCTGTAGGTAGACAAAAGCATTTAATGGTTCAATACATTTCAATAAAGCAGATTTTGATATTTAATTCATATGTAATCTTCCTAATAAAAGAGCCTCTTCCCCCCAACCAACATGAGGGCTAGCTGGCCCCCACGAGCATGGCGCAGTGATAAAGTAGAAGGATTCTTTACGAAGTATCGGAGGTTCGAATCCCCACTCGAAAGCAACATTTATGTTGATAGACAAATGTCATGTGGAAACAAAGTCATGGTTCGCTCTGTCAACCCTCCGGGAGTCCCGTCCGCTCGTCATAAAGGGGGGTCCACAGGGAGGAGAACCACTTCCCGAATGTACGGTCCAATTGTGTATAAGTTGTAACCGCATCCGATTTACTCGAATGACGAACAGGGGGAAAGGCCGCCACTCTTCAAGATTAGTCGGGCATAACTTGGATACCTAAGTCGAAAAAATAAAATAAATAAAATGAGGGCTAGCTGGCTTCAACAGGTGGCGGCCAGGCAAAGAGTCCAAAGGACACCTAGTCGGGGACGAGTCAAAAGAAAAGTTCCATTTTCCTCATTAATATTCCTATATATAACTTCCAAATTTCTGTTACACACAATTCATGGAGAAATTTTGCTTACTCATTGCTGTTGCAGTGCTGATAGTTAACTGCACTGCTCGGATAGTTCTGAACTTAAACACAGATCAAGAAGCACTTATAGCCTTCAAATATAGAAGCACTTCTGACCCTGGCGATGAATTGGTCTACTGATGCTTCTGTTAGCGACTGGATTGGCATCTCTTTTGGTGTCAAACACCAGAGGGTAACAGCCTTGAATTTGTCTAAGTTTGAACTCAAAGGCACCATTGCTCTATATCTTGGATATTTGGCGTATCTCCATTCTATAGATATCACCTTCAACGACTTCCAGGATGCCATGCCTGATGACTTGGCCAGTTTGCATAAATAAGAAGAGATAAATTTGGCATCCAACAATTTCACTGGAAACGTGCCATCTTGGTTTGGAAACTTAACCAAGCTCGAGCTCCTCATTTTGAATTATAATCGTTTTACAAGTATTGTAAAAACCACCTTATCTAAAGACCTAAACTCTTAAAAGAAGGGTCACGTTAGTTATTTAAATTTAGTCTTCAATGTGTCCTCTCACTTTATGTGAGAATCCTAACATGTGCACAATTTTTAAAAGGATGGTGGTGAAACATGTTAAATGGGAGTTAATATTTTATTAGTAATAGGGATTAATTATGTAATAAATCATTTAGCATAAGTTTTAAGTGTTTGTATTGTCAATGAGATTATATTCCGGAGA
>CAIGRP010083126.1:0-15871 GCA_903798385.1 Fraxinus cuspidata
GCAGATCTTGTGGATGTTCTGTTATCTTCACTATCTTGCATATGTCTATTTAAATACAGGATGAAACATATAAATTTTTGCGATGTTCTTAGCATTTGCTATCCTTTCTGTAGCCGTTGACTTTTTAAATCAAGTGAACCTTCTTTATGGCACTCTTTCTGAATTCTGCACGGAATCTACCTGTCCAACTATGTCTGCAAGGTCAAAGTATGTTTCTCTTTTCCTTCCCACTCTAGTTTCAAAAAATAACATTTGCCTAATATAATCAAGCATTGTGATTTTGATCTTTTGACTGATCTGTTTATTAAACTAGACAATGTGATATAAATTGTATGAACCTCATTGATTTATGGTACAACATTTATATTCAAATTGTATGAACCTCATTGAATTTTCATGGTTTTGTTTTGGGAGGTACCGGATAATATTCTGGTAAACTAAGGAATGGATGTTCCGATTGGAATGTATTTAGAGAGTTATAATTGATATAGTAATTCAAAATTTAACAGGTTTTTTATATCCATTTTACTTCTACTTATCTTGTATGGAATAAATAAAATATGGTTAGGCAAAGTAGAGTTAGGATTTAAATTATACAAAACTAGTTGGGATAAGAACTACAAATAGGATTCCTGCAGGCAACTTCAATATGCACCCAGAGTTTACTTTAATTGAGTCATTTAGTTTTCTTTTCCCCACTAAGTCACGGCATCAGAATTTCTCCCTATCCAAATCCACAGATTATTAAGGGTTGACTGATTGCTATAAATCCTTCATAAATTGCTAAGAATGTCACCATCAGAAACCATATAACTTGGCATCGAACAAATGGTACAATTCAATGGAATCTTCGTCCGTTTTATGCAAAAAGTTCAAATAGTTGGAGTAAACAAATGAAGGCCTAGTTCACATATCAAGAACTTCTAAAGTTGTAGTGTGTGTTGATAATTCTGCATAAAATAATTTGACATTGGAACAACGACAACAAAAAAAGTAGGGCAAAAGTAGTATTTCTTTCTACTTTTTGTACACAGGGATTTTCGTTCTTCATTGATAATATGTTTGACCAGCATTTTGGCACATTGACATTCATCCACTTGAATAGAAGCAAAAACCCCCTTAATTCGTTGTAATAAAAGCAAAAATCCCCTTGTGAAAAAATGATCATGATGAAGGCCTCATAATAATTAGTCACTTAGGGCCTTTAAATCCTCAAGGCTGGCCCTGCGGAGACCAAACGACACGAGTTCGAATCCTCTACCAACATTTTCTCGGTCGAGCCCACCGTACCGGGCTTGCCTAGTGCAGTTTACCTCTCTTGTATGGTTTGCAAGCTACTGCACATAGAGCGGAGTTTACCTAATGCGCACTCACAGTGGTCGTGACTCCATTGGCGAGTAGCAACTGCGAGTCACCTAGGGCCTCTAAATCCTCAAGGCCGGCCCTGCGGAGACCAAACAACACGAGTTCGAATCCTCTACCAACATTTTCTCGGTCGAGTCCACCGTACCGGGCTTGCCTAGTGCAGTTTACCTCTCTTGTATGGTTTGCAAGCTACTGCACATGGATAGGAGTTTACCTAATGCGCACTCACAGTGGTCGTGGCTCCATTGGCGGGTAGCAACTGCGAGTTCCTACGTAAAAAAAAAAAACTCCCATTTAATCATTTATGACCATCTTATTATCTATATCATACTCAACACGCCCTTTTATCAATCACTCATTCTCTCAATAAAATAATATTACACAAACAAAAAAATTCTACTTACTTTTTAATCACATATTCTTTAAAAAATACTATTCCAAAATCAATTTTTTTCAAATAATGGAGCTCAAACAAGGGCTTAATTGCCCGACACTTGACGGAGCAAAATGGTTTGTCACTGCATAAAATAAAATGTTGTTACAATTTAGATGGTTTCGAGGCATCATTTAGCCTTGTTTGGTGGCCATTTTTTTGGAAAAATATTATTCTAAATAGTGATTTTTTGTAGAATGTGTAGTTAAGAAATATAGAGAAAATTTGGGTTTACGCTTAGAATATTTTACTATGTGAATGTATGATTAAAAATAAGTACGTAGAAAAAATAGTTTTGAAAAAAATGTGATACAAACATAGGCTTAGTTACAAGTTATAAATACCCAAAAAATTAAAATGGAAACATCCAAAAAGTGAAATTATTTTCTTTAAATTCTATTTGAAATTCATAAATCAAAAAGATAATTTGCATAATGAATATATGATAGGTTCGAGGCAAGTGAACTCAAAAAAGTTCTTTCCTAATTGTTTTATTAAACATAAAAGCAAATTTAAATCCAAAAAATAATTTCTTTTTGAAATTAATAAACTGCAAATAGTTAGCATAACACGATGGATGCACGATAGGATATCAAGGCAAGTGAAAAAAAAGTAAAAAGATAAAAATACTAAACAAAGAGAAATCTAAAAAAGATTCCACGAGTCACATGAATTGTTAATTCTTGTAAATTAAGAAGTTATTTTTAACTTGAACTGAATTTGGAAGAAATAGCAGATAAAAGAGGAAGGAAATTTTGGAGATATTTTTTTTCTTAAATTCTAAAACAAAGTCAAAATTAACAAGACTAGAATGTTGTGCTAATAGAATTTTTTAATAAAATAATGGGGAAATTGTAACCGAGGTACCAAATATTTCAGTTAGTTACAGATTTTGCCCAAACCTTTAAAAAAATCGCAGCTCCAGTCCTCATTGACGGTTTATGTTCGTTTGACCACGAAAATCGTTAGTTGACCCCAGAAATAAAAAAAAATTATAATTTCTGCCAAATAGACAAGAGGAATTTCGGAATTACACACTTTCCCTTTTAAAATGAAAAAAAACGTCGTTACACTCCATCCCATCATCCATTATGAAACCTGTGAAAACCCACGAAGAAGAAGACGATCGATACGAAGAAGATGATGATCTTCCATCAGATTTTCCAGCCCATATTCGAGGATTGCTTGCCTGTAGTTGAGGTATTGGAGTTGCCATGAGATGTAAATATTTATGTGGTTGATTGTGAGATTGGTGAGGAATTGGTAAATGTTGAAAAGTTTAGTATGCATGAGGTTCCAGTGGTTGAGGAGCAATCATGCTATACTGTTGATGTTTATGATGATTCATTAGAAGGTGATGAGTCATACATTGTTGACGAAGTAGATGATTTGCAGCATGGTCAATCAGAATTATAGGTTGGTGAAACTGAAGTGCATGCTGCTGAAACTCATGTGCAGCATAGTGAATCAGAGGTGAATGCTGGTGAACTTGATGTGTAGCATGGTCAATCAGAGGTGCATGCTGCACAAACTAAAGTGGAACATGGTGAATCATTAGTGCATTCTGGGGAAAATGAAGTGCAGCAAGATAGTGATGAAAATAGAGGGAAACTTAACAATGAATTGCAATAATAGATATGAAAAGTGTGTAATTCCGAAAATGCCATTGTCTATTTGGTGGAAATTATATATATTTTTTATTTTTGGGGTTAACTAACAATTTTCATGGTCAAACGGATGGAAACCTTCAATGAGAATTGGAGCTGCGTTTTTTTAATGGTTTGGTACCGTGATTGGTACAAATGAAAAGTTTGGTCAAACTCTGCAACTAACTGAAATGTTTGGTATCTCGACTGTAATTTTCCTTAAAATAATATTATTGAGCTTGCTGAAATTTTTATTATAAATAGAGATATCCATTATTGTAAAGTTTGTTAGTCATGAAAGTGGCCGAACTATAATTTTTTTGTGAATATTAAATTGTTTAATAAAACTTATGTACGTCGCATCATTTGGGCGCGTTTGTTGAAAATATTGAGATTATATTTATTATTGAGTTAATCTAAAGTTAAATCTCTTGCAGCCATATAGTATTAAATTAAGTTGTTAGCTGCAATCCATGTAATAAATAAGGAAAAATGAGTTGTATAAAAAATAACTCTTATAAATAATTTTTAATTTAGTTAAAAAATTTACTTAAATGTAAAAGAAGTGCTCATATTTTTAAAATTCACCTGTATGTAGAATAAATTATTTAAAAATAGAAATTTACGAGGGTGTTCTCAATCGAGAAGTTTGAGATTTTGATGGATTTTAAAAGTTCTTCTAAATTTCAGTGTCTCCAATTGAGATTATAACGGATTTTAATGAATATCACTAAAATTTAAGTGTCTCCAACTTAGATTTTAATGAATTTCAATAAAATCTTTTAAAATATAGATATCCTCAATAAGATTTATAGAGATTTCATGGATTTTAAAAAAATTGAATGGATTTCAAGCTTAAAAATACTTATAACAAACTCTTTTAAAATTTTACCATTTTTAACGAGACTCTTATGGATTACATAGAAATTATTCAAATTCACGAAATTCATTAGCATTTTTTATCTTTTAAAACTCATCAAAATATTAGTTCAAGACACATTACTTTGTGCCCAAGATTTCTTCTTCTTTTTTTTTTCTCTTGTCTTTATTCTTTTTCACATTTTGCTAAAAAAAAAAGGTTATTCTTTCTCAATTTTAAGGGTTCATTTAAGATGGTTTTTGAAAAGTCCAAAGTAATTTTTAAGAATTAAAAGTTACTTTTGAATCTATTTATTTTTACAAATAACAAGCCTCGTACTAGAGGTAAAATCTAGAGCGGCGGCTAATAAATTCTCAAATCCTGAGGACGATCCAAACACACCTTTACTTAGAGGATTGCCGGGAAGACAGCTATAATGGCTGCAATCTTTGTTTAGTTACAAGTGAAAGAAGAAGTAGGCAATATAAAAGAACATATTTGTCAATTCTCTGGTACTGATTATAAATAACACTACTCGACTTTTCATGCCCTCGTAAAACATAATCGATAAGTGTTTGGCCAGTTAGCCCCCTCTTTTATTAATTATTTATACTCTATCCTAAAATTAGACTTTATTTTTTTCATTTGTTTCAAATTATAGGTCACTTTAATTTTTTGACTTTCAAATATGCCATTATTCATTATATTTTGTTATTAATAAATATGAACAATCCTTATTTTTATATTAGCAAAAAAATGTAATAAAAATCAAAATTTTAATTATATTAATTATGTTTTCTTAACCGATGTGAAAATAAAAGAAAATCTATATTCGCAGATTGGAGGATATACACATTTTTCTTCAAATATGACATCTATTTTAAGACGTCTTTGGGGTGCCCAAGGGCAAGTTAAAGTGGAAATTATATAAAAACAGGTGTTTAAAAATACATTTTTATAAATCAGGTTTGAATTTTATTTATTCAATTTTCAGGTTTTTATCATTTTAATTAAATAATAAATCTTTTAATTAATTGACGTGCGTATCCCGTTAATTGTGGGTTTCAAATTTGTTAATATCTCAACTTCCATCTTTATTCAAACTCTATTTTCTCTCAAGCACTATCTCCTCTCCACATTTTTCACGCCCAATGTCCACCACTTTTCCAAATTTAACTGTGATATATCTCCAAACTCCTATCCATTCCGTTGTCTTCAGTGTGAGAATCTCTAGTCGATAGTGAATAGCAATGGCGAAAACAAAAGATGAAAAGAAGGGAAAGAAGACGGTGCAAATACCGGGTTGAACAAACAAAAGGAAGACAATGGATTGTCCCAAGAAACTCCAGCAACAAGGTAAAAATCGCATGGTTCAAGTAGCAATCAGTCACGGAAGAAGGTAACTTCATTTTTTTGTTCGTTTATTGAATTTGCGACACTTTATTTGTTCTACCCGGTAGTATTGAAGGAAAATGTGTGGGGCAATCTATTTTAGGCTACGGAACAGGGAAAATCTGAGTTGAGTGGAAAATTTATGTTTTGTTGTTTGTTTATTTCATTTGTGACATGTTATTTGTTTGAAAAGTAGTATTGAAGGTTGGGGGTTATATGTTGGAAGTGTACTTTTGAAATTAAATTCCACAAAGAGTATAATGAATTATATGTTGGAAGTGAATTTCACAAAGAGTATAATGGATATGTGACCTATTTCCCACATGTCATGGAGATTATAATGGTCTGTGACCTAATTTCATCACATGTTATATGATTATACTAGTATGTTACCAAGTATATTATATAATTTATGGCCGTGACCTCTGTCATTTTGCATTATGAAAGTGAATTTCACAAAGAATAACATGGATCTATGACCTACTTCCCACATGTCATGGAGAGTATAATAGATCTATGACCTACTTCCCACATGTCATTGAGATTATAATGGGTCTTTAACCTAATTTCATCACATGTTATACGATTATACAAGTATGTTACCTGAGTGTATTATGTAATTTATGGCTATGACCTCTGTCATTTTGCATCTGTGTGACCTGACATAAACTCTTGCTGCAGGTGTGAAAATTCATACTACCACAACACAAATGGTTCCCTAGAAAAATCACCACATCCATGACAAATGGTGTAATCACCAACATGAAGAAATATCTTAGCGAAACCCAATGAAAAATACTTATGGGAACATGCTTTGCGCATTTTATGGAGTGCCATGACATAGTTCTTCAACCACAATTAATTCATTACTTTCTTCTCAGACAAGTGCATACAGCCAATGACAATGAATTGTGGTTTTGCATATTAGGTAGATTTGTTAGGTTCTCTATGGTTGAGTTATGTTTAGTAACAGGTATGCGATACTTGGGGAACAGTGACTTAGATATACTTGAAAACAATCCTTCAAGTTTGAAGGAAAAATATTTTAGCCAACTGAACATTGTCACACATGAAGATGTGAGGGATGCATTTATATCAGTTTGCCAACTTTCAGAACATGATGCTGTTGAAGACCTTAGAGACGAAGATGTCGCAAAGCTTGGAGCTCTGTATTTCATTACATCCTACCTGTTCCCAAGAGATTACAAGAAGGTGTTTGATCATTATTTGTTTGTGCTTGTTGAAGATTTTTCTGTAATGGACACATTTTCTTGGGGGAAGATCTTTTTTTAAACTACTTTGAATGATATGAGAGATGGTCTGAGTAAGCGGACAAGCCATTATAGGTTGAGAGGTCTATTACTACCCTTTCAAGTCTAGATATATGAGACTATTCCTAGTCTTATTGGAACTATTATCACAAGGATGTCCGAAACCCATCCTCGAATCATGAACTGGATGGCAGATGAGCACCCATCCACTGATAAGCTCGAAGGATTTGAATGCTTCTCAAACCCTGATGTAATCATTTCAAATTTATAGAATTATTAGCGTATTAAGATATTTATCGTTATTAACAATATTTTTTTTATTGTATGATAGATTCAAATATGTGACCTGGACCCATCAGAGAATGAGATGAAAATGCCATATATGAATGAGGTGCAGTACATAAAATCAGTTCAACTAGATATTACACGCAATGGCCGGAGAAAGAAGAGAATGATGGAAAGTTCAGTTCGCAGTGTTGGAACAAGTGTAGATGAAGGTTCTTCTGGTGAAAAAACGTCGACATCGAGTCTCAGGATAACCGATGGTAGCACTAGTCACGCTGTTGTAGATGAGGATGACTTTGCTGATCCTCCACCGAGGTGGAATGAGACATATGCCTATGTAAACTCTCCAGTAGAGAAGGGTCCATCATCTGAACCACATCATACGCAGGAAACTCATTCAGATGTCCCATCGGCGGATGACATAAGTTGTTACTGAGGTTAATAACATGGAAGTACTAATTTGAATCTGATTTTTATCATATGTCACATGTCATTTAAATCAATGGAAGTCACAGATATGTGTGCACAGATCATATGTTCATGTACATTAGTCACGGATGATTCATTTTTCAGTCTGCTCATCATAATAAAGTCACATACATTACTAGACACAACACATTTTCACTTGCATTGGAAAACTAATGTCTGTCAACTATCACATTATACAATTTCTATGTAATTAATTTATGGTACACACTTTGAAGGCGGTCGAGGGTTTGAGAAAAGAACTGACAGTGCAAATATCTGAACTTATTTCAAAGAACGAGGTCTTGAACATTCAGTTGAAGAGATGAGGTCGCATTTGTCATCTATATAGGGTGAACAAATACGGAAGATGAATGACATTGTCCAAATGCAGACTGGGATTAAAGTGTGATGTTAGACATTAGGACTAACATGCAATTCCTGTCAAAGTCTGTATCTACGTTGATTTCTAGTACGATGAAAGAGATTTTGAAAAAAAACTTAGTGAAAGATCCAAAGATGATCAGGAAGGTCATGTGGTTAAAGTGTCTGAGAGCTTGATGAAGTAAGTATGACTTAGTTATGTTGTCTTTTGAATGACACACTATTTCAGAAGGAATTTTATATTTTCTCTAATTTCAGGCTGAAGATGTGGGATCGAGTTTGGACAAGAAAGGTAAGAGTAAGATGGTTCCCGATGATGATTCTGAGATCCAACCCAGTCTTCAACCTCTGTCGTTCGATTTGGGTCTTGGATTTACACAACCTGAGCTGCATACTCCGATTGAATATAAAACAATTCAGCAACGGGTTGACTCCATCTTAGTTGACGTTGTCCAGGATACAAAAAAGACATGGGTAGATGTACACTTTAATTTTGGAACTTTACAGAATTCTTTTTATAATCCATGCAGGTCACAGACGTTAATTAGTATTAGGTCACGAGTTCCATGTAGGTCACATATGTTAATTGGCATTAGGTCACAAATCACACACAGGTCACAGGTGTAGTAGTAGACCAATAAGCTGTGATATTTACAGTTACAACAATATGCAGGTATCCCCGGTGTATGCACCAAGTTCAGGATTACCAATTAAGAGGGTTTCCAGACCAACGAGGATACTACAATCTCCATTTGTCGCTGATGAAGGAAAATGACTCAAACAGTCTGAGATTGTTTTGGTATTCGAATATTATAACCGCAATGCTGAAGAGGCCGATATTTCTACATTCCAGAGTTGGTTCCAGCGAGAATACAAATCGAAAAATAAGTAAATTCAAATTCTACTCTTATAAGTCGTTTAATAACTTATTGTAAAAAAAATCTTATGGTTCATATAACATTTACAGAAAATGTTCAATGATGCGATGATCATATCAGTCCCCCATTTCTATTTGGTTTGTTTAAAGTTGGAAATAAAACGTGGTTTTATGAGCTTGTGAATTCTGAGTCCTCACTGAGCATTACGGTAAGAATGAATATTTAAATCTTTCCTCACAGAAGCTGAAGCATAAGTCACATATGCTTTACTTTGGTCAATTTCATGAGGTCACAGGTTAAGTCGATAGGTCAAAGTTCATTTCTCAAGTTAAAATCGATAATATTTTCTTTTTCTTTTACCACAACACATAGACGTGTGTTTCTACTACATTCGCTAGTTGTCAAGGCATGGAAAGAACATCAAATTGAAAGCAACCACGACAGACTCATGGTTCCAGATGAAGCTAAAAAACATATATTCCAAGTTTAAGCAAGATCCTAGTGTTTTGCTGTCGAAGTCCAGTTTGGTAGACATTGTTACAAAAGGTAGTTTCCCTTTAAGCCATCTCTGTGACAATGCAGACTTTGTTTTCATGCCCATTATACCAACTAAGAAGGCACACTAGATGCTTGCTATCCATGAATTCAACACATACACACACACTGCTTGTGTTCAATTCTGTTGGGAAGACCTACCACGACTTCCTTGTTCGTATTGGTATTGAACTTTGTGAAAATTATTCCTTATCTACTGAATTCTGTCGGACTTTGGAAAAAACATATTGACTACGATGGTGAAGATCATATGGAATTGAGGTTAATGGTTGACAATAGCCTTCATTAATAGAAGAACAGGCAAGTCTTTGACTTCATATCTCATTTCAAAATGTTTTTCATATGATCCATACCAAACAAATTATTTTATTTTATTTTTCAGACATGATTGTGCCATCATCACAATCAACCATGTTCATGAATATCATTTAAACTACATTGGTGTTCATTTTTTTTTAAATATGGAAATTATAATTGAAAGTATTACTTTACCAGGTAATGCCTAATCTTTCCGCTCATCATGTCAAGCTGGTGCATGTGATATCAAGCTCTGATAATGTATATGATTGAAAAGCCGAATTAAAAGCTTGCGTTATATTGTGACCTGATTTACCATAATATGACTTCAAATTTTGCAGCAAATGATACGACCAAATCCCATGACAGGTTCACGGATAAGCATGTTCTATAGCATTCTTGATACTAATATGGCGATCTGATACAAAACACAATCAACCTCTATAACCATAAGCCTTCTTCAAGTTCTCGAAAAACCATGTCCAAGATCTATCGTTCTCACTATCTCCAACTCCAAATGCGAGAATAAAAATGTTGTCATTTGCATCTTGTGTACATGCTGTGAAGAGAGTACCACCATAGTGTCCATTCAAGTAGGTGCTATCCACCACAATTACAGGTCTGCAATGCTTCCAACCTTTAATTGATGTACCAAGGGCCATGAAGCAATATTCGAACCTACTGTGACTATCAAGTTCCAATCTTGTGACCGTTCCAGGATTTCTCTGTTGAAGCATGTAAAAGTAGCTAGGTATCTTACCGAATGACTTAGTCGGATCACCCCTAATGATTTTTAAAGTTTGCTCACGAGATCTCCAAGCCTTAGAATAGTTTATTGAGACACCATACGTATGAAACATATCACTACATATATCATTTGGAGTGTATATAATATGTGACGATGTGTATTTGTCTTTGATACTAGATGAAACAACGGAACTGGATAATTGCCCGTGAGTCCCCAATATTATGTTTGAGCCACATGTGTGACCATTAGTAATCTTCATAATCTTAAATATACCTGACTTACCCCATTTTGAAGATCTGCACATCCAAGTACACACATCATGTAAACAATTGACTACAAACTCCTTCTTGTCCGATTAAACAACCATAAATTCGAACATGTTCTGTATCGCAAACAAACAAAAGCTCAATTTGAGAATATTCATATCACGGAAGACCCTTCATTCCTCTACTAGACTAGGATCAACGATAGTTACAATATGACTTCCTTATGTGAACTGCTGGTTCGATAGTTGATTCGCATATGTTTGAAGCCACATGCTGTAGTGAAAACTCTTTGGTAGTATGTACGTAAGTTGGGAATTGTAATAGATTGTTGCTCAATTTCGGTAACATCAATGCTTAAAGGATATTTAGAAGGGTCGCGATCTATACCCTTGAGAGATAGTACATTACTGTCACTTTTTATTCTCACCGACGGCAAATCATGATTCAGTATATATTGTATTGTGACGGCTTCCTTTGTATGATCCAAATTGAACTCGGTCATCACGGTATCCACAAGCTTAGTATAAGTGCAATTACGATCTAGCAAAACCATCGATAACTGGGATCCATTTAGCAAACATACGTGCACATACATCATATCTGCAATTTTGAATGTATAAAGTCAGTAGTAAAAAATGAATTCATACAGGTCACATATGTAGTTCGGGTTACAGTACGAGATCATGCATGTCACAAAATTACGTCTGACATTCTGTATGTGCTATCACTGTAATCAACGTCACAGATTTTATTGATTGTGCGTAGATATGTTTTCAATTCACATCACAAATTTGTGAAGACATAATAGAACCGTAAAAGTTGATCTAATAGCATGACATACCAATGGCAATGCGTATTCTTGGTGCCAGCAATGGAAACGTTTGTTTTCAATTTTTTGCCACAGATTTGAGCCTTCAATTGAAACTTCAACCCAATCGAAAACTGCGTACATAAATTGAACTGTGAACGGAGATGACAACCTTCGATTTGTGACCGAAAATCTCATTTATAGTGTCGTCAATTGTCAACGGGATGGAACTCTATGACCGAAGATGACGCCCTTCGATTTGTGACCAGAAATCTCGTTTGTACTGTCTTCAATTTTGTCAATAGGATGTAACCCTGTTGGGGCTGAAGCTGAATTTATATTTTAGGGAGGTGATTTGGTATATTAGGGAGTCCTAATTGCATGCTTGATTTAAGGAATGTAATTTAACAAAATAATTGTGAAAATATAATTAATTAATTAACGAAAAATCTAATTTTTGCAATTTTTAAACTTGATGCCTGAATATTGATTTGGTGATAGATAATACTCGACCCATGAATTTTTCCCAACTTTTTAATTTATGTTATCTGAATTAAGGCCTGGCCCCTGGTTTCAAATTACTTGAGCCGATCAGAGTCCATGTCTATGGGCTAATTTTCAGTTCTGTAAACGACCCCAACCATAATTATAGTAGATTCAGAGAACTACGAAAGGCTTTTCAGCTATTCATTTCTACTCACTCACATAAGGGGGTTAAGATTCAAAGGTGAGGAGTGAAAATGTGGAGATCGTCATCGCTACTAGGAAAAAGAACTTTCCTCAGTAGGAAAACGGCAGCTCAGAAATTTCGGGATACAGTATTTCATTCTCAAGTACCCAACTCTAAAGTTAAGTGTACCATGTATTGAATCCTTTTTTAACAAATCGGATTTCTTCACTTGGGTATGTGGAAAATCTGATTTTTATCCGAACGCAAGATTTTTCTCGTCCAAACCATCTAAAAATTATGAGGAAGAGCTCGCAGAATGGTCCGTTTCGGAAGCCAATGAAGGGTTCGGGGAATTGTTTGGGAGCTCGAACAATGTGTTTGATAAAAGCATGAGCTCCATTTCGTCGGAATTGGAAGCTAGGTCTTCGATTTTCAATGAAGATGAGGATTGCTTAGAGTTAAATGATGGTTTGGCTGCTGAAATGGATGAGAGTTATGTTCCTACGGATGAAATGTTTGATTCTTTTGCATCGGAGGATGATAAAATTAAAAAAATGGAGGAGAATGATATGGAAAAGGTGCAAAGTTTGTTGTCATTACTTCAAAGCAGTGCCACCGCTGATGGGTCTCTAGAGGTGGACTTCGAAAAAATGGGTTTGATTTTGAATGAAGATTTTGTAATTATGGTGCTTGAAACATCATATGTTCCAGGTGAGAGTTTAATTGGTTTTCCCAGGTAGGTTTTGAAGAAATCGGAGTTTAAGGTGACTGAACGGGTGCTTGATGCACTTGTTAGTACAATATGCAAGGAAAATAGGAAGCGAGATGCTTATGCATTATGGGACCTTGTCCAGGAAGTTGGGGAGAAGGAGAAGGGCGTACTGAGCACGGGGAGTTTAAATGAACTAATAGCCCTATATTCGAGGTTGGGGAAAGGGAATGCAGCATTTGATGTGTTCAAAAAGTTTGGAGAGTTTGGACCTATCTTGAATGCTGATCCATATTATTTTACCATTGAAGCTCTTTGTAAGAGGTCGTTTTTTGATTGGGCTTGCTTAGTATGTGAGAAGATGGTACACGAGGATAAACTTCCGAGTAGCGAGAGAGTTGGGAAAATAATTTCTTATTTGTGCAGAGGAAGTAAGGCTAAAGATGCACACTCAGTTTATCTATCTGCAAAGGATAAGAAAATATATCCTCCTCGGTCTTCAGTAAATTTTTTGATTAGCTCTCTTTGTCGACTTCGGCAAACTGATAAAGAAACTCCTACGGAAATTGACAAGGAAACCGATAGGGAAACTGTTTCCTTGGCTTTAGAGATGTTGAATGATTATACGGCAAAAGATCGAGTGCATGCAATTAAACCTTTCTCGAGTGTCATTCGGAAATTGTGTTCGATTGAATATGTTGAAAGGGCAAAAAGATTGCTCCACGAGATGATTGATGTGGGTCCACCTCCTAGTAATGCCACCTTCAATACAGTCATCAGCGGGCTTGCAAAAGTCGGGGACATGGATGAAGATATGAATATAATGAGACTGATGGAGAGCAGAGGTTTGAAACCTGATGTATACACTTACAGTGTCATTATGAGTGGTTATGCTAAGGGCAGTGCAATGGAGGAAGCATGCAAGATTTTCGAAGAAGCCAAAAAGAAGCACTCTAAGCTGAGTCCTGTTACTTATCATACACTCATTCGTGGGTTCTGCAAGCTTGAACAATATGATGTGGCTGTGAATTTGTTGCGGGAGATGAAGGACTGTGGAGTTCACCTGAATCATGATGAGTACAATAAGCTCATTAAATCTCTTTGCTTGAAGGCTTTAGATTGGGAAACAGCGGAGAAGTTACGAGAAGAGATGAAAGAGAATGACTTGATTCTCAATGGTAGAACAACTGCTCTTATAAATGCAGTTAAGGAATTACAAGAAGAATGTACAAGCCTAGAAGTAACTGCTGCAGCCTGAATTGAACCAGTTTACCCTTTTACTGAAGCTAATTTAGCATCAAAATTATGATGCCAATCTCGGACCATTTTTGTAATGTTTTTCTTCTACTCTTCTCTTTTCCAGTTAGTGATCTTGAATATAAAATGAATGCATTTCTGGTGAAGTACATAATAATTTATGTGCTCTTTATGCTCACTTATCTATTGAGAATTTGGAGAAATGAGCTTTTCATTCACATCTATTTCTAACTTGTTTGAATGTGCGTACAAGTCACTTTTTTAGACTAGTTAGTATTGTTAGTAAAGAAGTAGTTTTGAAAATCATAGCAGAATTAGTTCCATTAAAAATATATTTAACTTTCTTATAAGTGTTACGTCTCTAATTCGAGGTCCCACAAAAGGTGCCACGTGGCTCCACAATCCTGCCACGTGGAAAGATCCCCCGTGTTAAGCAGACCCACAAGACATAACATGGCAGGAAACTCCTAAGTTTGACATAAGGATGGCATGTAGAAGGTCTTCACTATATCGCGGAGGTACTTGAAGAAGAAAACTATTCGTCGAAGCACGATTGTCAAGCTGACGAAGAAATACATAAGCGCCGAGGCCATGCCCTTTATGGAGTCACATCCTATAACGAATCTGAGGCTCTCAGGTCTCAAGATGCCGAGGTTGTCTATCGCAATAGATTTGAAGATCTTTTAGAAGTGACTGATGTAACGCTTGTATTAAAGATTGACAGTCTGTTAACCTATTGTACAGGGAGACGGAGCTCTTGTCAATACATTTATTGTATGAATAGACGGTGATGTGAAGTCTTAGTAAGGCAGATGGAGCCACGTGGTCCAGATCCCACGGTCACCACGTCAGCCAGTATTATGTAAATAGTTCATCTTTATGATTAATAAAGGAAATGAACATTCATATATTATAAGAAGACATTGAACTCTAGAGGGAGAAAAATTAACATTTTCGTCTATCCTTCCACATATTCTGACTTTCTATTACATGAACTAGATTGATTTCTTTTGAGCAATCGTTATTAGGGCGGTTGCTTTTGTTCCACTCGTCGGAGCCCGAACATCTTTGGTCTTTCGCCATAAAGCACCTCCCGCGATTATTTTTTCCTCACTACCGCCAGCATTCCGGTAGAAACGCGTTGGAATCGTGATTGACCTGGCGTAAGTGGGCGCGACATCTGTTGGCTCATTTCTGGGTATCAACAGATTGGCATCGTCTGTTGGAATCCGAACAGCTAACCACGAAAAACACGTAAAGGAAGCATTGACGAATCAAAGGGCACCTTGAGAGCGAAGAAAACTAATAGAGAGGAATGCATTGAAAAGAAAATGAGTTCGAACGATGAAAATGAGCCTAGAAGGACAAGGGAATACCCTGAACAAGGGGAACCCTCTCAGGCCATTCCTGCCTCACGGCCACGTCTCCCAACACAAAGGTGTGGCGGATCGAGAGGCGGGGGAAAAGTTATAGCCAGGCTTACCAAAGAGATGGCCACAATGGCAGCCAACATGCGAAATATAACTCTGCAAAATTTTGCCATGCAAGAAATGTTATTGAACATGCAAGGGCATGGAGGATTT
>CAIGRP010083128.1:0-34567 GCA_903798385.1 Fraxinus cuspidata
AAATATAAAATTAATTAATTAAATCATAAATAAATTTTAATAAAAACCTGATTTTTGAAATTTAAAACATGTTTCCTCAATTTTGAAATGAGTAATACTAAATACTTTACTTATGTATTGTTCCCAGTTTAAATTCAACTCAATTTATAAGAATAATATCGTTAAATAAGTGTATGTCTACGAGATAGCACTAACGGCCTATCCCATATCAGCACCCCCTAAAGCTAGAGAATGTCCTTTGAATCTATATCCTTTTTGTCTCACACAACTACCAAATATTCTTTTTTTTTTCTTTGGACTTTTATCAAAATATTTCAATAAAGATGGATCTAACTATCAAATCTAATTTTTTATTTTTTTTATTTTTTTACTTTCTTGAGGAATATCATGAAGCATGAACTCTTGAGAGTTTTCCTTTCTCGAGGTAAAGACGACGTTAGCTATATTACTAGCAAATTATTATGACTTTCTTGACAAGATAGACTGCACAGAATTACATATTACAAGAGACGGATGCAGGATCGAACTATAAGCCTGGCTAATAAGTAGAAAAAAATTAATTTACACACAAAAAAAATTACACACTAAAAAAAGGGGGGTGGGGGCAAGGATTGGGCCGGGCTCAGTCCCCTCTTAAATCCGTCACTGCGTGTTACTTAAAAAGAAATTGAAAAAAATCTTGTAAAATATATGGTTTAATTTTGTATGTTATTGCATACCAAACAAATTGTTATTATGTATATTTTTGGTTTGTATGATTAAAAGTTTGATGGTATTTCTGTGATTCAATTTCCATTTAAGTTAAACATATGAATCTACATTAGCATTTGGGTTTAATAAGTTGTCCCAAAGCAAGTGACTTTGAGGTAAAATAATAAAATGCATTTTGCTCTTACAGAAATGCAACAAACTTTAAACTTCTCGTATTTGAAATAAATCAAATGTCAAAATTACTTTTTCTATGGTTAAAAAAAAGAATTCGTAAAATAATTAATAACGCAAAACAAGAAAAACAAAAGAAAGAAAAACACGCAAGTTAAAAGCACCTTCAATGCTTTGGTGGAACAAGTGAAAAAATTCCACAAAAACAAAATAGATAATATTAAAAAAAAAAAAAAATTCTTTAGACCCTGTCAAATTGGTGTGATATAAAAGGAAAAAAAAAAAAGACATTATCTCTCTAGATTCAAAAACTTCATTAGATTTTCTTACTCGATGAAATTTATATTTTCTATGCATATTTTTAGATGTGATTTTGTTTTTAATAATTTTAAGAAAATGAAAGACACATAAACAACATTATTATGTCGTAAGTAGGGCTGGACACCAATTTAGAATTGAGTGTCTATTCATTATACATCAGTACTATATAGATCGGGAGTTTATCAATCTGCAAACCATCTATATAGAAATCAATTTATAGAATGCATTGGACAGTATTTTTGAGTTCACATATATCCGTTTCCTCTCGAGCATGACTTACAGAAAAATGTATGCCCTAACAATTTTTATATATAAGAAAAATATTAAAGTGATATAATACATAAACGAATTTCTCAAAGTACCACAATAACACTTAAAAAAATCGGCAAGGAAAAAAGTATAGTAGCATATTATGCTCCACACATCCAATTCAGCGACTTAAATTTTAATTTACAAATCAAAATTTGAAAAATCAAATAAGGATTAAAAATCTCATCTTTTCCATTTCTCTAAATTTAAGGAATAAAAATTTGCAATTACAGAAAGTCAAGTCAAATAAGTGTTCATACTTGGAATAAAGAATTAAGAGTATCCATTCTAGCTGTAAGATACTGACACGTGGACAAGCAACATGTGTGGGACCCAAATAGAGACGTGACCTATCAGTGGGTAAATTGTTTAGATTTCTGGTCCCGACCACGATCTTCTTCGGTTCTTCTCATTTTCGTATTATAAAATATAAATATACATTTAACGGTCTAATTTTTGGGATTTAAAGGGCAAATTACCGCCCACTCTCACCTACTAGTGGTAAATCGTTTTTACGGCTTATTACTACGTCACCAAATGGTTCGATTCGAATTTTTATTTTTTTGGAATTGACTTAAATGAAATCAATTTCATTCAAAAATGTAGAAATGAACCCAATAATTCTATGAACAAAAAATACATACAAAATTAGTTATTGTTTCACTTCATGCTAATTTGAAATAAAATCAAAATTTGATTACGTAGCTACAACTGAGAGTCAAGCAAAAAAAAAAAGTGCTTGTTTGATAAAATTTGCTAAAACCTTATAAACATTTTAACTGATCAAACTTTAATTTTAATTGCACATTACATCAACTTTTATTAATATTTTATTAGTTTACTTGTTATTTTGTTCTATAAAAAACTTCGTAAGAAAATATCTTAGGCATATTTTTTTATACTTCTAACGTATATTTTCTAATTTTCTGCGTAATGATTTGGATATTGTCTTAAAAGAGAGACTCGATAAAATAGAGATTCATGAAGTTACAAACTACATGAACAAAACATAATTCATAAATTCGGATAGTACAAAAAACATAGTCAGTATCTATAAATAATTTAAGAAATATTGGGTTAATTACTTGAATCATAAGTGATTAACGAGGTAATCTTTTAAGTTCAGTGACTCGGTAGAAACTTTATGCAAAGTATAATGATAATTCAGATAATTAATCATATTTCCTCATGTTCTTTTATCATCTTTTTTGTTACTTTGTAATTTTGTTTCCATTTTTATTAATATTTTTTATTGTCTTTTTCTTTCTTTTGCCATTTTTTTTGGGACACTTACCGTACAATTGCATTCTCTTTAGCATCACCAAATTGTATTGATCACTTAATAGTATTCAATTTTAAAATTTATACATATTTTTAGCTAAGAATCTAATATATTTGTGGTTTTTATTTATGCGTGTCATGATGGAAAGACGATCGAAGCTAAAGTAGTCCATAAAACTGTCACACGTAGAGATGGCAATGGGCTCGGCCAGTAAGCACGCAAGCTTGGCTCGTTACTCGTGGGCCAAGTCGAGCTTCGACTCGCGAGCTTGTCAATTTTTTTAAAGATAAACCTTAAAAAAAAGGATATACCCTTCACTTTGGACGAGCCCACGAGCCGCTCGCCTAGCGAGCCACTTGCTTGGCTCGTGCTCAGGCTCGTCCAATGACGAGCCCGAGCCACCCGCGAACTGTCTTTTCACGAGCCGAGCAGCTGAGCTAACGAGCCGCTCGTGCCGTTTGCCACCACTAGTCACACGCCATTATAGAGCTCACCAAAAAGAGTTGAAACCAGCACAAAATGTTTAATGGTTTCCTTTAATTATGAATAAGAAAAAAATAGTTATCAAGCAAGCAAAATGTATAGGGCAAAATTGGATGAAAATGTGAAGCTCTTGAATTTAATCGAGAAACTAGAAGCAACATGTATTGGTCTAGTAGAGTCTAGAAAGATGACCAAGGATCTTGCCCTTATCATCCATGGATCCAAGTGAATGACCATTGCATCGTTTTCTGAGTCTATAGTCCTAAAGTCGTCCTACTTTTTTCTAAACAAGTGGTAGAAAGTATCTCATTCTACTCATCATTATGTGTTCTTTTATAATGTTAAAGGCTTGACCGAAACAAGTATATGAACACTAAAGAGTTAATTGATATCGTAGCACATTAGCTTAAAGCAAAACTTTCTTGCTAAGTTAATTACTTGAATTATCACTGAACTTTGCGTAAAGTTTCCACTGTGTTACTGAATGATAAAAATCACCTTATTGGAACTTTGTAATTCGTTATCTCACACATCACTCACTCAATGGACCATTAAAAAATTGACAGATTTGCTAATGTGGCTGACGATATTGCGTACTTGTCAATCTACTTTCCAATTGGCGTCCACATCAATAGCAATTTAAAAATTGAGTGATGGATGACATAATGAATTACAAAGTTCAGTGATTAATGTGTTGATTTTTAAAATTCAGTGACCCGGTGAAATCTTCACGCAAAGTTCCATAATGATTCAAGTAATTAACCTGCTAAATTGTTGAGTTAGTCAAATTATCATTTCATTAGTTTTTCTTTTGCACCAAGCCCTAAGCATTTCAATTAACAATATTGAAAATCTCCTAAATAGTATCTAATATTTCTAGGATTAATTACATGAATCATCAATGAATTTTGCGTAAAATTTTCATCGTATCACTAAACTTTAAAAATTATCCTATAATTCACTGAACTTTGTAATTCGTTATCCCATTCATCACGTACTCAACGAACAGTTTAAAAATTGACGAATCTTCTAACATGGCCTACGGAAATGCGTACGTGACAATCTATTTCCCACTTGACATCCACGTTAGTAGCAATTTAAAAACTGAGCCATGAATGGTATAACGAATTACAAAGTTCAATAATTAATGGAGTAATTTTTAAAATTTAGTAACCTGGTGGAAACTTTACGTAAAGTTTAGTGATGATTAAAATAATTAACTTAGCAAGAAAGTTTTGCTTTGAGCTCATCTACCATAGCATCGATGAACTCTTCAGTGTTGAGATACTTGTCTCGACCAAGCTTGTAACATTATAAAACATCGCGTAATGATGAGCAGAACGAGATACTTCCTTTCACTTGTTCACGAAAAAATAGGACAACTTTTAGGACTATAGACTAAAAAAACGATACAATGGTTACTCACTCGGATCCATAGATAATAAGGACAAGATCCTTGATTATCTTACTAGATTCCATTACATGAGTACAAGTTGCTTCTGGTTTCTCGATGAAATCCAAGAGCTTTACATTGTCGTTTAATTTTGCCCTAAACATTTTTTTTCTTTTTAATTTATTATTGAGAGATGCTGCAGTTACAAGAATTTTTTTTTTTTGTAAAAATGATAGAATACACACATGGGGGTGGGCCCCATTTTTATAATAATATTTTACTCACATGGAGCCCACTTTCCATGTGAGTATTCTATCATTTTTACAAAAGAAACAGTTATGTACAAGTGGATAATTCCTTTATTATTATTATTATTATTATTATTATTATTATTATTATTATTATTCATGGTTAAACGAAACCATTGAAGTTGGTAATGTAAAAGCATATGTAAAAATAATGCAATTCATTGCAGCAAATTGTTAGACTCAAAATCAAATTCAATTATTGGTGTGCGAGCTCCCAAGTCCAAGCAAAAGATTGAAGCAATGATGTTTGTAATGGTTTCACCTCCTTTTTGGTGAGCTCTATAGTGGTTGTGACAATGTTATGGGCTGCTTCAACTTAGATCGTCTTTCTATCAGAACACGCCTGAACAAAAACTAAAAATTTATTATATTCTTAGCTGAAAATGGGTATTAATGTCAAATTTTAATACTATTAAATGATCAATGAAGTTTGGTGATGCTAATAAAATTAAAATTGTGAAGTATGAGTACATAAAATGAAAAAAAGAAAGAAAAAGATTAAAAAATCATAACTATTGATAAAAATGGAAATAAAACTGCAAAGTAACAAGAAAGATGATAAAAAAACACGAGGAAATATGGTTAATTACCCGAATCATCACTAAACTTAGCATAAAATTTTCACCGGATCACTGAACTTTAAAAATTACCCAAATAATCAATATGTAATTTGTTATAGTGGAATGGTGCATTAGTTTAAAATCTCGAAAATGTTGATTAATTTCGATTCTCTCTCAACTCCACATTTCCAAACAATTGTCTAAGTGGTATGTTCGATAATTTATATTAAAGAAACAATTGCTACCCGCTTTCTAATTAAGTTCATATTAAGGGAAATGAAAGCGATTCAAATTGTTGGGGACGCCAAGTTTTGTAGTCCAACTCCCAGTGGATTTGAGTGAAAGATTTGTATGAAAAGGTCTATGATTTTTACAAAAAGCACTATCTAACCGCTTTAACTCTTTCTAAAAAAAATATTGTGAATCAATCACAAAATTATTTTAGTCAAGCTTAAAATAATAAATAAGATAAAATACGAGGAGCCTAAAAACATATGTAAGAATAACACTACTTGTACATAATGTAGTTTTGTAATAGCTTGGTGATTGAGTTTTCTAGTTTTAGCAGTGATTTATTTTTTTTGTCTTTGTTATAGACTTATTATGTTCATATTACAATTTTTGTTAATTACATTATATTTTATTTGCAAAAAAGTTTTTAATCTTTACTTACCTTTTCACTTATTATATAAATATCATTTGCTTATTCAAGGTTAATATTTGAGATGTAGTTTTTGTTTTTACATTGATTGAAATAGATTATTTTTGTTATTTATTTAATTTAATTTTTTTGTCATATAGAAGTCTAATTGAACTCCTCATATTTATGTATGAATGGGTATTTTTTATCTAGAATTACTTGAATCGGACTACGATCAAACATTCGAATTCGATTAGGTGGTTTGGTTCAATTCCAATCAAAATTTTTGTTCTAATTTCCAACTTATTTGACTCAATAGGGTTGGCGTGGTCCCATTATGTTCGATTCCAAATAAAAACAAGAATAACTGAATATTCTTATACTACAATTAAAATTTTCAATATTTTTACAATTCCTACAATTATCCCATTCTCTCAAAGTTTGAAACTAACATATGATAGATTCTATCCCACAAAATAACAAGCGTAATCCAAATTTAAAAACAAAACACATTTTCAAATAATATTCGTTCACTATCAAATGATAATTGGTTTTAGGGAAAAAAAAAAATTTAAATACTTTATAAAATTCAATATTAAAAAATAAATAAAATTGGAAAATTCAATTATCTTGTGAAATCCCCGCACCTTCCAAGTTTCCCTAACCAAATATATACAAAATAGAAGGGCAGTTTTGTCATGTAAAAAGCTGCACGCCTCAACCAGAACGAAGGACGGGGGCACAAGAGTCCAAAGAAAAAGCTGCCAGGCATGCAAACGGTCGGGATTAGCGAATCAAGTGTTGTCATATTAATTAATTACTCTAATTAATCACGCCTCTTCATTTTAAAATTGCATCTCTGAGTTAATTTCATAAATGATCATTAAACTTCAGTAGAATTTTAAAATGGTCATCAAAATATTTTTCTGATCCATTTAGTCACTACATAAAAATAGCATTACATAATTGGTCACTTTATTAACGGATCACTCCCAATCCAACATGAGGTTATTCGATAGTGACATAGTTAATTGATAATTGTATCCATGTCATGAAATTAAGCGTGTGTTGTGTGTTTGAATCCCATTTTTTGAAAAATCAGGTTTTATAATAGTGATTTAAGAAAAATAAAATTAAAAAGTAAGAATTTGTTTTGACTTTACATGTAAAAGTATCTTATCGAAAGAATGTGTAATAGAAAATGAGTTTGCAAGAAATAAAAATTTCCAAAATAGAGCTCAAACAGTGGTTAAATATCTCCAAATAAGATGCGACTATAACACGTTCGACAAAAAAATAAATCACTTGAACCCTATTTTCCATCATTAGAAACATGAGGCAGGCTAGAACGAATGATTGTTAATGGCCTTTAGTTCGCATGAAGATGTAATAATTAATGAGTTATATATGATGTTAATCAAGCAACAAAATGATCAATTACATGTCCGTACGTATAGAAGAGGCTTTATGAGTTTTTCTAGTCAAATTAAGTAATTTTAAAAAAATGTACATGTATTTATAAAGACACTAAATGGGGGCATGTCACATTATTTTACTATAGTGATCAATTGAGGTCACAAAAATACATTAAATGCCCAATTTCAACTTTTTCTTGAACTTGGGTAACTATAAATGAAATTAACTAATTTGTAAATTTTGTTTATATATAATTCGACAACAACCAGACCCGTTTTCAAAACGCACTGACACTGTGTGTTACTCTCTCTCTCTCACACACACGGAGAAAATCACCAGAAGGAGAGAGAAGGAGAGATGAAATTGGATTTCCGATGAAGAACAAATGATACTGAAATTCATTCTTCGTTGTTTTTGAATTTTGTAGAACGGAGGAATTGGTGAAGGGAAATTGATAAGGATAAAATCGAGAGTGACGACGTCGTTTGGACAAATCAGCCAGCGGCGTAATTCTATGCCGGGAGATGGCCGTTTTCACGCCGTCTCCTGCGGCTTCATTTCCATTTTAAGTTTTGATTTTTCTGCGATCTTGTATTTCC
Organism: Fraxinus cuspidata; assembly: GCA_903798385.1. NCBI lineage: Eukaryota > Viridiplantae > Streptophyta > Magnoliopsida > Lamiales > Oleaceae > Fraxinus > Fraxinus cuspidata. The sequence continues at coordinate 8,194 of CAIGRP010083128.1, forward strand.
CCTGGCCCCACTTGAAATATTCAAATCCGAGGAACATTTGAACTTTTTAGTGTTTTGAAATAATTTTGGGAAATTTGAGCAAAATTGTCGGGGATTATGATGGCAAAAGGGGCTTGGTGGTGTGAGAAGGTATTGAGGGTGGTGCGGACGTTGTATTTCATGGTGACGATGGTGGCGTCGCTGTTGCTCGTGTCTTTGCCGTTAGTGGTGGCGATCGGCGATGTGGTGGTCCTGTGCTTTCTGATTCCAAGCTTTACATGCGTTAATTGCTACAGTTTTAGAGAGCATTTGCAGAGATACGCTTTCAAGAGCTCGCTTATGGATATTCCTGTGGTCTCCATAATCAGATCTCTTATTATCACCTGTATGATTTTTATTTAGTATTTTTTTGCATATTTCATACTCTCCTATTGCTTAAATTTGTTCATTCATATTGGATTAATGAAGGATATACCGTAAATGTAAAAGAAGCGCTCTCTTTTTTGTAACGTTGCTCTTTTTTGTTTTTTGGCCATCTCCGAATATGCTTTTGCTTTTTCTATTGTGCTTCCCATTTTTTTCTTTTTCTTTTTGCTTTTCTGAAAAATACTGAAAACGATTAAGCTCTTAAATAAATTACTGTGGAACCTCAAATCTACATTAATGTAGGTTTATGTTTGTGCAAGGAAAGGCGACGAAGCGAGTGCAATTGCGGATTCCTAGATTCTGATTTCTTTGCAGAGAAGAGATTACTTTCTTAGTTGGAGATTCAGTTTTTATTAATTCATTTTTCTACTTACATATCTTAATTTTTGTTAGTTTTATTACTGTATTCTTTCCTTTAATCGGTAAAGTTGAAACTCTAGAAAAGAAATATTTTTGTGAAACAAAATGAACGTGAAGGAAAATCCCATTGAGGATTGATATGTAGAGTGAAAAAGAATAAAAGTGAATTCTAGATTATATGACTTCAAACAGTGAAGTATATGGAACATAAAGTTTAGCTAGACGAATACAAAGTGAACAAATTAATTATGAAGACTTTCTTGTATCATTGAAAATTGATTTGGTTTCTGTGTGTGTGTTTGAATGACAACAGGTGTATATTCAATGTGTGATGGCATAATGCTCTCACAGGGGCCATACCTTGGAACTGTAACAATCTGCTCTATCTTCTCAATACTTCTTCTTTCTGTCAAAGCTTGTCTGTTTGCGGTGAATTCTCAACTTGAGGCTGAAGCTTCAACTTTTCTTTCAAGGCAAAGACAGAGACTCCATTTGAAGAAGTCTTGGGGGATGCCTGTCTTGTTTCTCTCATCTGTCGTCTTTGCCCTTGGGCACATTGTTGTAGCCTATCGTACAAGCTGCAGAGCTAGGAGGAAGCTATTCTTTAACCGGGTTGACCCAGAAGCTGTAATTTCACGTTACTTGTCAACCCTTTAGTTTAACAAATTTTATGCATTTACCTGCTATTTTAGATACTTCTATCTTTTAGTGTTTGATTGACTTTATTTTCCATGAAAAATTTCACTTTCCCACCCAAATTCCTACTTTTGAGATGTTTGATTGTCAATTTTTCCATGAAAAATATTTTCTAACTTTTGGTCATGTGACCATATTTTCCTAAAAAAATAAGGAAGACATTTTCTTTAGGTAGGGGTAGTTTTTATTTTCCAGGTAATTCATTATCTACCTACCAATAAAAAATGGATAAGTATAATATTTTCTAGGATGAAAGCTAAATCAATCAAACATATTTAATTAATAATTTCCATACAAATAAGTTATAGGCAATTCAATTGTCTAGAATTTATTTTCTTTATGTGCAAATTCCTTGCTTGCAATCAAATGCACCAATAGATAATTTGTTAGGTCCTTTAGATGGTAGTATAATGAAATGCTAATTCGAATTCGGTAAAAGTGTGCTTGAGTGCTTTAAAATAATCATCCAGTTTAAATGAGGCGTATGTGCTAGTATCTGCACATTTCTGTGCTTTTAGTGGTTACACACTGATTCACTGATGTTTGCTTCAATGTAACTTTAGATTGTTGAGTTGGTTTTCTTCAAAGATTTGATTGCAATTTCCTTTTGTTTCTAGAAATTTATTATGTGATGAAGTTTTTTATGAGCTTGGATAATGAGATTTCATATAATTTTACCTGCAGGCTCTTTCTTGCAAGATGATTTTCCCTGGTTACCATAAGGTTCCACGATCGCCTACTCCATCGGCAGGGAAAACTTTCAGAAGTAATAGTGAAATGAGGAGAAAAGGATTAGGTTTTGCTCGTGATGATGGAGAACTTCCAGTTAGTTTACTTGCTGATAAGGATAGCTTATTCATTTCTTGTGAAGGAGTAATGGTTCACTACAAGCTAAGCATCCCTGGGTTGAGTTCCTGTTCCTTACCCTCCACCCCCTTTCTGGATGAGCTTGCAACAAACATTTCACTAAAACCCAGATACACTATCCACAGGAGCATCAGTAGTCAATTTCATGTTAGCAGCTCCCCTCTCTATACTCCTTTGTTAGATAGTTCTCCAACATCCCCATTGTCTAAAGACATGCCAATTTTGAGCCTTGATGAAACCGGTGAGGGGGATGGAATGAGCACTATGAGATCTTCAATGCTGGAACAGGATCTAGAAGCAAATGGACACTTTGGGATTGTTTTAGTGCATGGTTTTGGAGGGGGAGTCTTTTCCTGGAGAAATTTGATGAGCATTCTAGCTAAGCAGGTTGGCTGTACGGTTGTTGCTTTTGACAGGCCTGGTTGGGGTTTGACGTCTAGGCCGCGCCGTAGGGATTGGGAGGAAAATCAGTTGCCTAATCCTTACAAGCTTGATAATCAGGTGATTACTTTCTTCAAATGTATGTTGATAATATTCAAATTTGCATGGCTTCATGCACGATTTGGGTGCAATATATATAAATTTTGATGCTTTAGATATAGAGATTTAGAGTAGATTATGAAGTTCTGGCTCAGGTTGTGTAATAAAGCTGGGAATAATTGTACTCAGATTCACACACCGACTCTCTTTTATATATATGAAGTAAGTGTTCATAACTTGCGTAAATCAAAAAGGTAATTGCAAGGAATGAAACTTTTTCATGTTCATCTATGTGGCTTTACCATGATGTTGAACTCTGTGATTTGTTGAAGTTGTAATTCCCCCATGACAGCGCTTCTCTATCAGTTTGCATGCTAACTTTTCAAGTAAAACATTGACTTGTGATCAAAACTATTAAAGATCTATTTTAACAATTCTTATAATTGTACGAGCATCACTAGCTGAACTAAAAACTCAAGTGTCAAACTTTTAAGTAATTTCCAAACATGATTTTCAAAGTTACTTTTTTAATAACAAAGTTTCTTGAAAGTATAGATTATAAAGAAAGTAAAATTTAAGGACTATCAAAATTTAATTTGCTTAAAATCAGCCGTCACTGTATCTTCATTAATGTCATTAATTTTGTACACACATAATTAGATCATTTCGTCAATATAGACGGGACTCAACAGACTAGGTCACTGCAATATCCAAGGGTGCCTGCAATAAAATAATGCATGCGTTGCACTTTCAAATGCCATCTCCATTTGTTTTTAATCTTCTGTTGTGGGCTTCACCTGAACATGTGATTGGGTTTGTTATTCACAGGTTGATCTGCTTTTTTCTTTTTGTTTGGAGATGGGATTTTCTTCTGTTGTGCTAATTGGCCATGATGATGGAGGACTGCTTTCACTTAAGGCTGCCCAAAAAGCCCAGTCATCAGCAAATTCTACGAATGTAAGCAACATTTAGTGTAGGCTAATTACTTAAAGCAAATATCCTTGCATGCTAAAGATGAATGTGGGCACCGTACATACCGAAATTTTAACTCCAAGAATCACGATTTACTCGAACTTAAATAATTTGTGATGAAAGAGAATTGATTTTCCTTATGCTCTTATGCAATAGAATTGTATGATACCTTTTTTACTTTATAGAGAAGGATGGAATAATTTATTATACAAATTGTTAAGGGAACCTGCTTGTAAGTGTTTTCAACTTTAAATTGTTAACAACAAAGTAAACGGCAGCCCGAAAGTCCTTGGTAAACTGAAAAATCAAGTGCTAGAGAATAGGGATGCACTTAAATTTGAATATGCTAGGTTGCACCAAATTGAGCTTTAAATATGAGCATCATGATAATCAGTGATAATTTTGCTTATGGACCTCCTTGAAATTTATGTAGGGGAATAATAGCTATTGCAAGTTCATTTACGTGTTTCTTAGAATATAGTTGAACTACTAGAGTTAATGTAGAAAAAATTTGTTGCTGATGATATCTCTGCATGTGTTTGTGTCCAAAACTGTTTTGGAATTTGGAAGTTTGTTGCTGACTTCTATAAATATGTCCTAATGTCACGTCATCAAGATTGAAATAAAGGGGGTTGTATTGCTGAGTGTAAGCTTGTCAAGAGAACTGGTTCCTGCATTTGCAAGAATTTTACTACGCACATCACTTGGAAAGAAGCACCTGGTCCGTCCTCTACTTCGGACAGAAATTACTCAAGTGGTTAATCGGCGTGCATGGTATGATGCAACGAAACTAACAACTGAAATCTTAAGCCTCTATAAGGTATTTTTGCCTACAATTGATACCTGAATACGGTTTTCTCTCTTCTTACGATTACAGTTTAGCATTTACATTTTTGACTTAAGTATACATTTTGAAAAAATATGTTCTTCCAATTTGGTCAGCTTCTTCATCCAAATGTTTTAATTTTTCTCCATGTCTGAGGCATTATGATAGAAACACGGTGTGGGAGGGGGATGCATATCTTAGGAGCTTTTGTAGTATTTTTGAATTTTTTGTAGGATGGCAAAACATTATTTTGCTGAGAATTATCTAAAATGTTGAATTTTATAGGAAATAAACTGTGAAATTAAACCAGTGGGTTGAGGGTGCGCCTACTGGCCTCACAATAATCTGCAATTGTATATTGATCTGTCATCTATCATCCATCTATAAATAATCACGGTTCCCCTGATGTTTCACAAAAATTAAGTCCCTTGGCTACCAAATATTTGGCTGCTTAGTATAATCACCAAATGTCAGCCCGATACTTGATTGTGCTTTGATCAATATTCTGCAAAATCATTTTGAAACAATCTTTGTGAATGAATCTGCCAAATAGATTCTCCAAGCCCAGAGATGATATAATCAATTTGGGTGATTTACAGGTTGAAAAGTCAAAATTTAATCTTTGTATTTTTTTTCTCTGCATATTCTTTTTTCTATTCTCTACAGGCAATGGTTGATTTTTGTCGACCTTTGGTTGGTTGAAGAGTGAATAATTGAGTTTCCCAGTTGATGCTCATGATTAGATGAGCAACGCTTAACCTATTGTCCATCTTGACTTAGTTCATGTTAAAGAACAGGTTTTAAATTTGAATTTGTGCCAGTGCCTTTTCAAATCTTCAACAAATACTGGATCGTGGTGATGGATAATGAGAATGTCTTTTTTAACTGTACTACAACTTTACACTGTTTTGGCTTGATTTTTAGCTGGAATTATATTCTGTCTTAGTTTACCTGCTGTGATTGTTATCATGGTAATAGTTCTGGTAGCAAGTGATGGGGGTTAAGTATACTATGTGAAAAAAATATATTATCACCTCACATCAATGCATGTAACCACATCTAAGCAATTCATGTATCTGCCAAAACATAGAAAATGTTGTAATTTAGTTCTTTATTTCAATTTAATAATGGTACTACAAAACACTAGTTAAATGAGTTCTCTTATAGCCAGACTTCCTCTTTTTTCTATATGTAGAATGGATGAACTGGTTTCATCAATTTGAGAATAGAACCAACTGATGGTAATCAATATGAAATACGAAGCATCATGAACTGTTCTTTTGCTGGCCTATTTGAATGTTAAAAATTTGAAAGTTCTCTTAGGCTTTTAGGGGTTTAAGCTGCTAATTAAAGATTGAATTACAAAAAGAAGGTAATTGAAGGATCCTAAGGATTATAACAATTAGACATAAGATATAGACAAACTTAAGTCGGATAAAACATTCGTCTTTGTTGGTTTTCCATGCCTTGTTTTTGTTTGGCAAATTTTGTTTAGATCATCTCTTGTTCAATAATTTTGACATTTTGTTGCTCTGGTGTACGTCAGGCTCCATTACATGTAGAAGGTTGGGATGAAGCACTTCATGAAATTGGGAAACTTTCATGTGAGACGGTAATCTCACCACCTAATGCAGCATCCTTGCTGAAAGCTGTTGAAGCATTGCCAATCTTGGTTATTGGCGGGGCTGAAGATGTCATTGTCCCTCTAAAATCTGTTCAAATTATGGCTTCTAAACTTGTAAATTCTGTAAGTCTTCATGTCGCCCAAGCTTTATACTCTCTTTGATGTTTGTACATGATGTTTTGGATTTTATTTTAAAATTTTTTTACAAGGTAAATTATGATGTGTTACGCAACACCAGTTTTAACCAAGAATATCAAGGTTTCTCATGTATTTAGCCAAGTGCTCGAGGCTAAAAATTTGGACACTGCTTTCAAACAAAATAACATTATGGTGTTCTACAGTTTGCTAATAGCAAAACTAAAACTGAAACCTGCTCGTGATGTGTGTTCACACAAATTTTGGTAGCATATGTTGATAGTAACTCTCGGCTGTTTGGTTTATGAGTGGAAATTCTGTAAACATAAAAAGTTTTAACTGTGGAAAGCTGGAAACAAATTTAAATTTTCTGATTCATCTTCTAATTTGTCTATATCTACTGTGGTGCAGAGACTTGTAGCTATATCTGGTTGTGGCCATCTTCCGCATGAGGAATGTCCAAAAGCATTGCTTGCAGCGATGTCACCTTTCATTAGTAGGCTTTTATTAAGAACAGAGATACTAAATTGATAGAGCTCTTCGCTCTATACATATAGAGGTATTTTGTGTTCTAAGGCCAATTTTCTTTTTCTTTTGGTTTTTCATTATGTTCTAGTAACTTATCACAAGTGGTAAATTATCTCAAGAGGAAGTCCAAATACATCTCTCCTTTTGAGTGTTGTTGATTAGGTTGCAATTATACCATCAGCCAATTTTTTCGTGTTTTAAGAGTTATCTAAAATTCAATTCTTTTTCCCTTTTCATTTTTTTTAATACTTAATTCTGTTTGATAAAAAAAACTCACTGATATATGCCAATTGAGTGGAAATAACATATGGTTGTGCATTTCTATTAATGGACATGAATGCATAAAGTGAATTTTGTATACAAAAAACCTTTAAAAACTGAGGAACTAACATGAATGACACAAAGGAATAATGGAAATTTTGCTTTCTGATTGTGAGATTTATGCTGACTTGCTCTTTGTTTTTGTAGGTAATATGAGTTTATTCGTTAATATTTAGTCTAGTTATTTAGTTAATTTTCTCTCGCACTATACTAAACTATATTGGTACGAATGTGAAGGTAGATTAGATGGTACTCAACAATATTAGGAAACAAAATGAAGCTAAAATCTTTTTCACTGTATTATCCACTGTACTAATGCAATGAGTTTTACCTCCACATGATGATTTGGGGCCTGACCTCCATGTTATGTTTTTGCCTCGTTTGGCAAATTTATAAATGGTTTATAAAGAGGAATAGTAATGGTAATTTGTGATGGTCATCTTGGCTCTCATCTGTAATTTGGTTTTGCAAGCTGGAAACTGCTTTGAATGGTAGAAGCTTGTGCCCTCATCTCTTTAGCTACTGCTCAGGAGTCTTTGTTTTGCATTTTTGTACAGTTCTGATGGAGGGTACAACTGTTAAAAGCATAATTTACTAGACGTTACATTTGAGTTGTTAATCTAAAAATGATTCATTTTGACTGGGACTAATTTTATGAGTGAAATGAGGGCTCTAAATGGATTGGATATTAATTGGATTTGCCTATATCCGATCTGATCCGATAAGAATATTCGATAATCCAATGGATATTTGATTCTTAAATCCATATCCGTTTTGCTATGTTATCGGATATTTGATTCGATAATCCGATCCGAAATTAAAGAAATTAGGAGAAAAAATAATGTTGGAATCAACTTTTATTTATTTATTCCAATTTTTTCAACTCTTAAACGAGTTTAATAATTATAAAATTTTCAACTTTTTTATGTCTCAAATTTGATAATTTTTTTACTTCTAAATTTATTTATTTTTAGTCACGAATAACACGCCATAAAAAATTTTACCGACTCAATTATTTATAACAATCAAATCAGATTGTTATCAGATCATATTGACTTATATCTATATTTGATCCATTTAGTTAATGGATTATTGGATTCAAGTCTTGATCGGGTTATTGGACTAAAACTCTGAATCTATTTCCCATTAATTTCATCGGATTCGGATCAAATTCGGATCAAAATCCAATCCATTGACAACCCTAATAGAGGTGAAATTGCTAATTATAGTTAATAGAATTTGCTAATTGTATACCGTTGTACATGCTCAATTTCATAACAGAAGGCCTTAGAGTGGTTTTTCTTCGTAGACGGTTTGATTGTTTGTCTATATTTGATGTCAAGAGCTCCATAGGCGTGTCTTAAATTGTCTAGAAGACCTTGACTTGGTAACCTTGATGGTCAGCGTGCTTTGTACTTTAAGGTTAATACATTGGCTGTGTATTGGTTCTCCCTCGCAACTCTTCCTCCATTTTAAGTCCAGAAGTTTCACCACCAGGTGTTATTTACAATGGCTTTTAGGGCAGTTCAACCTATGATGTTTTGTAGTCCAAGCTGCATTTAACTGCTAGAACTTCTGATAATGCTAGGTTGCTCTTCTTGTAAATGTAACCATCCATTTAGCATACTTGTTTTCTCATTTTCTCTTAGATCTATACTGGTTGCCTGTCTCTATGTTTTTTATCAAATTGACTTATTCCTCTTCTTGAGCTTGTCCATTCTTCTTCTTGTCAATGTTAATGTACTTCTTAACTTGTAAATATACTGCAAGTTATGGGGGTTAAGTTGTCGAATTTGGCATCTGCCTGTACGTTTCTAGTATGGCGTAGTGAAAACCTTAACACTCTTCTAATGCCAGAAGTGATTTAAGAACATGGTGGTTTGCCTGGAAATGTTCTTGAGAGACATGACATCCCAACCTCATCCATGAGCAAGCAAACCAGGAAATATTCTTAAAAAAGGGATTACTAACCATTCTCCTTAAATAAAGAGGGTGTGTCTTGTGTCATGTCCAAGCCTATGTCTAATGTTTCAACTTTCTGAAATTTTACCTAATACTAACTTAAGCATCAGAGTAGAATCAACCATGACTCTACCTCTGGTGATTGAGCTCTCAACCCAACTTTTTTTTGCACCTTTTCCAATGTTCATGCTGTGAATAAAGTGTGCAGAACAGATTTCTACTTCGAAAATAAGTTGGTTCAATTTTTACGAGGTCAGTGAAAGGAGACATAATAGAAGGAATATTTGAGTAGACAAAATTTACCACTATCCGAACTCCTTGGATTGCACAAGAATCTAATTGAAGACTAACGAATAATATTATCTAAATCCATTAGTGTTATAACATCAATCGCAAAGTGATAGGTTCAATTAAAAGTAGAATTAAGTCTATTTAATTATACTTTTCATTTAATGTCACATTTAGACTAGTGTTAACACTAGTGTTAAATAGAATTACTCTTATTTGATGACCCAAAACCTCGTATAATTTCAGGAAGGCAAATGTCACTATAATGACTTCTGAAATGATAGTATTAATAGATACATATTGTCCATCGAATAATGCTAGATGTGTACTCTCCTTGACATCTTTTTTGGCACCCCACTATCTAAAAGAAATATGAGCTGTGATGTGATAGATTCAAAATCAATAGCATTGACGGATCCATATAAAAGAGTGTCAACAAATATGTAAAGAAAAATTAGCATGATTGATTGTCCGGAGTTTCCGAAGCAAGCAATTCTTTTACTTTGAAAAGACTCCATGCCCTTTACCCTTATTCTTTAGTCTAACACAAACTAAGTATGGTCGATAGACTCTAGCCATTCCCTGGATATAAATAAAAAAATGCAATCACTCCATCCTCCGGATTTTGAATTCTCTTCTAGATAGAGATCGGTCAAAAGAGTGTAACACAAAGGCTGAATCATCATATGCCGAGGGTGGATGGTAAGAGCTAATAAAGCAAGAGTGATGAAATCTCATCTTTATTCAAATACGCCATAGAAACAGGACGAGTACTGATAATTATGCCATTTTTACAACCATCATTCGGGGCAAACTATAACACACACACAACAAAATACTCCTATTCAGCATCTATTGCATTTTCACCTCGCTCATTTTTCTCTTCTGCAATATGAACATTCTCGATTTGCTGAGTAACCTCATCAGCTGCATCCTTCACGTTCTGAGTAGGTCCATTAGAAGTTTCCTGTTCATTATGAGTCAAGGGTCCGGTCTGCCATATTCTGATGGTCCCATCTTCAGAACCCGAAGCATAGGATTCACCTCCAGGAGAAAATCGAACACAGTGCACCGGACCGTGGTGACCTTTGTTGCATCCTGTTACGAAAAAAGGACCAAGCAAGGGGTAACAGCTTAGGCTATAAACCTTTGACAAGGAAACCTTGGGAAGCAATGAGAGGCCTGACCCATGAAGGGACAAAGTTCCGTATAACACAAAAAAAGAAAATAAATATCGATAATAATGACGGCTGTAAAATCAAATTAGAACACTGTGAGGGTGAAATTTGTAATGTGCAACACTTGTATAATTACTAGGAAAACAGAAGATCTGTGTCTAGGCAACATGACTCGTGTTAAAATGCAATATGGAAATCGATTCAGCAGCTACTCTCCTACATCACAAAAATATGAAGCGGAAAATTGAAAAGTGGAGAAGTGGGAAAAAAAAAAAAAACTTCTGAAGGAAATAAAAGTCCCAAGTCCAGGAAATCAAGGCACTAAATGATGTAGTACAAAATCTGATAATGAAAGGAATAAGGGAACTCACCACCTTTCAAAAAAAGAATAAAAAAATAGGGAACTCACCAACTTCTGCGCCTGTGTGAAAATCAAAAACACGAACCCACATGTCTTCTCCTCCAGCAACGAACTTGTTACCATACGTTGGTTCCAATGAAGCTGATTCAACAATGCAAGGCATATTGTAGCTTTTCACTAGTCCAAAGCTGTTGAAAGATGACACATCATTATGGATAAAAACCAAGACGCGAACATAAGCTATGCTCATAGAATTAGAAAGGAGAAGGGGAGGAGGTTGAGGGGGAAGATATATACTGATTTGCATCCCAAAATTTGACAGTTGATCCATCAGCAGTTGTTATATAGCGACCATCTTGACTCACTTCAGCACTGGTTACAGAAGACTTGGTCTCAAGTGTTCGAAATATTTTGCCAGTTCTTACATCCCACAACCTAAGCCATCAGTTCAAAATATTAGATTACAATACTGTACATGCATGGAATCAGAAATTCCAGAAATCAATGTAGAAGTAGCAGAAAATTGATGGATTTGACGTCTCTTGATATCTTGATCCTAATGAGAAATCTGAAAATTCTTTAGGCCAGGAGTTAACGAGTGCAAATATAATAGTTAGGAAGTTGCAAGGTACTATAATTCGATCAAATGCTTCAATGAGCAAGGTTTAAATCTAGAAGTCCATAACAGTTTACCAAAATCAAAAAAATGAAAAGGGTCCAAAGCAAACTCACACACTATAAGTAGGTTGCATCAGTCAATGATCACGCAACCACTAAATTCAGCCATGAAAAAATAACTTTACATGCCAAAAACTAGCACAGATAAAGACCCTTTTCTTCTATTTTCTGACATCGGAAACTTGAATACTATCTCATGAACAAGCATCACATGCTACTGAGATATTTGAAACAAAAACTAAGATTTAAAAGAAGTATCTTAAACTACCTATGAGAAAACAAATAACATCAAACTCAAATTCTGTGTACATACCTCACCCCACCAATATCAGTACAGGTACTTAAGATAGTTTGGTCACTATGGAGCCAAGCAAGAGTTCTTATTGAACCAGGAGAATTTTCAACTTCCCTGGGAGGAGCATCTAGTTGATTTAAATCAAATATGCGAAGAACTTTTTCAACGCCTCCAGTAAGCAAAAGCTGCGTATCCTGCAAAATTGATCAAATAATTTAATTCATTGATATCTGCCAAAGAAAAATAAAATTAAAAAAAAAGCATAGAATCAATGCCACATGATAATTGATCAGTATTAATATGTTGATAGTGAATTGCTGGCTGTTAAAGTTGAGTTGGTGAATCTATTTGTTTAAACACTGATTAAAAGGAAATGCACATTTCAACCTGTCCCTAAACTTATTCAACTAAAGCGGAATTTTCATATGGTTAACAAATCTAGTACTTCTCAGGTCATGAAATGAAGTCATTGATATCAACTTGAGTAACTAGCAAAAATCAAGCATGCTATAGGTACATACGATTTTGATAGAAAATGTTTACAAACAACATTTGGCATGCATTCATTGGAAGATGGAAAAAATAAAAACAAAACACGTGAATCACATTTCGCCAAGTCACCGTCGGTAAAGAAATATGCCAGAAAGTTCCTGTACTCGGGGGCTTTTTCCAGCAAAAATAGGAAACTAATACTAAACCACTTGACAATTAGGAAAGACATTTATCAAAAAAATGAAAATGTCTAGAAAAGAACTTCTGGATAAGTTACTCATATCATAGAACATAACTGAAAATTTGGTGCCCTACTTATTCGCTTTGCAGATGTAAAACTAAACGTGTGGGAGAGGGGGGCTAGGGGACCTATGCTTGTTTGCCAACATGAATGCATACAACTTCCACAAAACTAAGTTTTGTGTGCCGTGCATTTATAGCAGGGGTATCAAAAGTGAGGAACCAAAATTATATTAAAAAAAAAAAAAATCCATGGTCACAATCAGTTTCATATTACAGAGATTTTATATTTTTGGCAAGAACTAAATAAAACTCATTTTACCCTAAGAGATGTTTAAACTTGACCGGCATTAACAATTTGAATCATTTTAATCTTTAATACATAGTAAAACATAATTTGGCTCTTCCATTCACTTATATAAATATTTGACCACTCCAAAGGCCATGCAATTGAATTAATGAATATTTGGATGAATGGTATAACAAGATCTAACTTTCACATGCAAACAAGCTGGCACTGCAGCAAATAAAACTCAATTTAATAATATGAGCTCCTCATAAAAAATCCCAACCAGGTGAAAAGATTTGAATCATAATTTCCTCATAAAACTTGAAGAGGCACAAAGCAAAAATATTCAAACAATTAAAGTGAGCACCTCTGAGAAGGCACACGCACGAACTATATGCTTGTGCTCGAAAGAATGCAGTTCATCCCCAGTTAAAGCATTCCATAATTTCCTGAAAACCCACATATATAAATAAGGAATAATCCCATTAAAGGTGCCATGACAAGAAACGTTAAATGATTTCAGATAGAGCATGTACTTGCAGTTTGTTTCTAGTCAACATCACCAATCATAGTTTAAAATTAGATAATCCAATGACATGTGGACCAAACTTTACCAGCATTAATTTGATAATAGCTCTTAACAAAAAATATTACAAACATCGATCTATAGATGGAAAATCTCAAATTAATTCAAGAAGAATGACACTGAAAGAACTAGTCACATACGCTGAAAAATCAGCAGAAGCAGAGGCAGCACGCAGAGCATGTTTATCCAGGCAACAACTCCATACCGCGCCTTTATGCCCTTGAAAAGTTCCAATCCAATCTCCGGTCTCTCCATTTCTTAACATTGGTGTGGAATCTGATAAAACAAATACACCGCAAATAATTAGTGACTCGAACCATTACATAATAAATTGAAAATCGGTTCATAAAAATCTTTTAAAAGACACCCAAAATTTCCAAAAATAATATACGCGTTTTCAGGTATATATTATCAGAACAGAACATATTACATACTAGGATGAAAGTGTAACTAGTTCATTTATCGAAATTGAACAAAAATGCACGTGTAAATGATTCTATGTTCCTCAACACTCCCTCAAATCTTGATTGCTGGTACAGCACTTGTGCTATAATATATGTTAATGTCATATTTTTTATGGATTTTCATTAATCATCTACCAAGTAAAAATGTGACCCAACATATTATTTAATTCTGGTACTTCCATGTTTTAGTTTCTTCTACAAAAAGAAAAAAAAAACTAAAGGTATGGATTTAATGTGTATCATGTTGCTTCATTAAGTGTTCCTCTCCACTTTGAATAATTACTGATGCCTTTCAGTTGATCAGTATGAAAGTTCAAGTTTATCCCTTCTTCTTGGAAGACTGCATTTTTATCATCATCTATTTGAGGAAACATATGGGTTGCACAAAGTAAAAAATAGACCACTGGACAGCCATGGCGTAAATAATGTCTGAGCATTTTGGGATGGATCCATAGCGAAGTCATAAAATCAGCAATGTCACTTAAAAGAATTCACTATTCACAAATAATAGGTCTTAACCACAAGAAACTGCATTGTCACATCCAGGGAGCTGAAGGACAACATGAGTACATCCGTTGATACTACTAGTGTAAAAAACATATAACTGACTTAGATCCCGAAAATTACCACGTAATAATGCTTTCTACTATCCATATAAAACATACTTCTGTCGAGATTAAAAATAGTGCCATTAATGCATTCGCCATTATATTTTTCCTCGTAATGCCCAGTTCAATTTGCAGGCCATGGTGGACCTTGTGCACCAGTTGAACTATTTATTTAGTTTTTCCATCTTTCATCAACTGTTTTAGTTTCTTTTCAGGTGTACGTTGTAAATATACTTAAAACAAATTTTACACCATTCAAATTAGCATTGCAATTTCTTCTCTGTGCCAAAATAATTACCAGCTATCCTTAACAAAAGCAACTTATTCACAATCAAGCTCACACATCACTCATAAATGTTATACATCTACAGCTCCGTTCATCAAGTCACTACAGAATGTCATAATATCATAAATCCAGAAACAGCATTCAATTATAAATCATCAGTTTCAGTAGGCAAGAAATCACATCTGAAACCCATAAAATAAATATATCACGATCCAGCCAAAATAATAGATTTACCTTTGCTAGCACTGACTAGGAAAAACCCATCAGGAGTGATCGGGCTGTAGAACAAGTCGACAACTGGTCGAGAATGCCCATGGCAAACTAGTGGTGCAACAACTTTCTTCTTATCCATTCTTCACCGTTTCCAAATCCCAGAAACTAATTAGAAAAATGCAATTACTTTCGAGATATACATAAAAGAAACTTTCGAGATATACATAAAAGAAACTGTCGAATTCAAGAATCAAAGAACCGTAGTCTCCGATCCCATAATCAAGAGCCCAAAAAAATGACAAATGACACCAAAAATACGGACAGTTGTCTGATTTTTCAGATAAATTCTTTTTAAGTATGAAACATTACAGACTATAACAAGAAAATTCTACAGATCAGATATACATCAAAGGAGTATTCATAGACTAATATATTGGCGGCAATGAACACAGGTGGGAAACCCTAGTTGTATGATCGATGCGGATCCACACCTCCTAACCCCAGAATAGATCAAATTTATATGGTAATTTGGTAAAATTAGAACAGTAAAATCACAAAGAAAAAACCTAAAACTCCATAGTTACAAAAACAAAAAGTATAGGGCTAGGCGCAGGAGAACTAAAACGCCATTTCGTTTGTATTTATAGGGGAGTTTCTCGATTTATCCATTTTTGTAATTATTTTAAATTTTATACTCGTGTATTTGCAAGAATAGACCCTGGTCTTGTAGAAAGTTGTGAAAGTTCCACTTTTTCTTTTTGAACAGTGATCAAAGTAAGTCCCCGTATAATGGTCATTATTGTGTAAAAATGATACTTTGAATAGTAATTTTTTATAGAACGTGTAGTTAAAAAATAAAAAAATTATTTTAAATTTACGTACAAAATATTTTTCTAGTAGTTAAAAATGAGTATGAGAAATAAATTATTTTATTTTAAAGAGAGTCAAACATGGGCTAAATTAGTTCAACATTAATAAATCACGACCATGTATCCAATGCCATTCACGTGTAGTTCATGTTGTATTTGTATGATTTGGTGTTATTGTATTTTTATCATCTCCTAACCTTAGTTACGACGAGAGTACAATGTTCACAATTTGCTGACAACTCCTCAAGTAGTTTACTTTTATCGTTCTTTCAACTACGTGATAAATAAAAATCACAATACTACTTTATTGGTACTTGAACTTGGAGCATAATTTCAACTTGATAACTTTCCTTTCCTTTTCTCACTTTGGTCACTGAAATTGTGTGTGTGTGTTTTTTTTTAATAGATTAATAATATTTGCCTTCGTCATTCCATCCAACAAAATTACTATCATGCTTGTTAAGCCTTTATTGCTTCTATTGATTTTTAGATTTAATTACAAGATGAAATTGATTTTCTTTTAAAGATTAAATTTAAATAGATTATAGATTTTAGATCTCCCCGTAGTTTATTAGATTTGTTTTTAAATCTTCACGCATGGGTGGGGTCATAACCTTAGAAGAACTTTTAATGGTATTCCACCACCTAGCCAAAGTATCTTCCCTTCATTTTCCCTTCTTTTCTCCTTTAGGTGTCCCCTTTTGAGAAATGTGAGAATGTGGTTTACCCGAATGCTAGATAAATTTACACATAAATGACATATTTATAATACTCAGTCAAGGTTTATAATAGCACAATTTCACTTAAACTTTATTGTTGTTGGTCAATTAGGTCTTACACATATTAGAGTAAAGAAAGTGATTTAGGGTATGTTTGACCCACATCATTTTGAAAGAATGTATTCTGAAATAGTAGATTGATGGAGAATGTGTGGTTAAAAAAGAAGGAAAAGTTATTGATGTGATGTAAAATATTATTTTATTGAAGAATATGTGGTTGAAAATAAGTAGAGGAATGAAAATGAGAATTTTAATGTATACCAAACAGGAGCTTAATCAGACTCACAAAACTTTGAGCTTCAGTAGATATTTCTCATTGGGCCAACTTTTGACCAACTAAGATATATTTATTAATCTTCAATCATTCTACCAAATAGTTGAAATTGAAATCTTGATTCGAGTGAAAATTATTAAAGTAAACCATGATCCGATAACAATAACATCATTCCACAAGTCAACCCCATTTGACCGTCAACATGTTGGAACGTTTTGTCCTTCCAAAATGTATAGCTCTCTTAGTCCTATTTTTAAGGCAAATCCATTGTGAACAAATCACAACATAGAGTCTAAAGAACCTATCGTCGGACTACTGATTTCAAGTTTAAATGTCTATAGAGAATGCCTCAAAGTGATATTTATTGTAGTGATTGATGAATTTTTCTACTGCACGTATATAATCTCTAACTATTTTGTTCCGATTTCCAAAGTATCGAGATCGAGCTCCAAATTAAGACTTTACTCATTGGCATCTCAAATAACTTGAACTAGTAATCAAAGATACATTACTCGCTCAGAATTTAGGTGACTCGTTCGATAATTGAGGATATTCTCATTCCTAGTAGCTACAAGTGAGTCATCTACATGATCATGTCCAAATGTGCACCAATCACATCATAGTTCTTATCCCAAAATCTAGAAAGTTCTAATAAAAATAATACAATTTTATCAACATATAACGTCCAACTTTGTATACCCATTGCGAACGATATATTTTGATCACATCACAAATTCTCATTATACTCGAACCATCAAGTATTCAACTTGTGACATGTTGAATGATCATGAAATTTTAGATTATTATTGCGAATCGAATCATAACTCATAATGTTATTCATAAAATACTAATTGAAGGACATGAAACTAACAATCTATCTATAGTACCCATCCTCTCAAGATGCTCATCAAGAACCTAAGTTGTTAAGCTCTTAGTGAATGGATCTGGAAGATTATCTGCTGATGCAATCTTTCTAATCGTAACGTCTTCTTAATGAATAATCTCTCTAATAAGGTAAAAATTGGAATCAGTAAACCTAATAGGGTTCAGATCATTCTTTGAATAGACAAACATATAATCTTTTTTCGAAGGCACTTGAGTATATGCTTTATCATTGTCTAGTGTTCTAGCTGAATTAGACTAATAAGGACTAATCACATTATCTAAATATTCGATCTTGTACAAAGTATAGTATACATGAGACTTCTTATAACCAAAGCATAAGAAACTTTCTTCATGTCATCTATCTTTGAAAGAGTTTTGGGAGAATGTTCCTTATGTAGATTAATTCCATTTCCATTGGAAGTTGTCCCATTTTGAAAATTTGCATTGCAAACCTAGACAATATCTTGTCAATATATAAAACTTGGTATAGTTCTATCTGCCTATTTTTCCTATCTCACAAGATATGAATGCCCAAAAAATAATTAGCTTGTCCTAAGTCCATATCGGATTGTTGTGTCAACCATTTCTTTAGGTATGACAATTCCCCTAACATCATTTCATATAAGTTGAACGTCATCCACATAAAGAATTAGAAAAAACTACTTCATTTCCTTATATACATAAGGCTTATCTATATTTTGATCAAATAACAGGTTTTCATAGTCTGATTAAATATGGTATTCCAAGACTTGGACGCTTGCTCAAGTTCATAAATAGATCTTCACTACTTGTAAACTTTTTTTAATGGTCTTCATTCACAAACTCGTTAGGTCACTTCATGTAGATTATCTCATCAAGATGTCCATTTAAAAACACTCATGTACTAATGGACGTACCCAGCCAATCCTTCATCCAATTCTTAAGCAAAGACCACTCAAAGGAATCCTGGACTCTTTTTTATTGGAAATAATTCATCAAGAGCCACCTCTAAATCTGTCCTTACTTCCATTTTCCATACCTCATAATCATAATGAGGGAAATGGAGAAAATGATTCGTAAAATTTAAGCAAGAATGTTTCTTCGTAATAGATACTTTCTTTTCAGGTAAAAATCCTCAGGCACTAGCCTTTATTTCAAGGTTTCATCCTTTCCATCTGCTAATCTTTTCCTTTATAGGCCTACTTGCACCTTATAGGTTTGACCCAATTAGGAGCTCTTATAAGATCCCAAACCTTATTGGAATACATGAATTTCATTTTTGGTTCATAACAACTCCCATGATTTAAAGTCTAAATCCTACGCCACTTCTTCAAACAAAGTAGGATCTTTCTCTTACTCAGTCGAGATAACCTGATAAGATCTCCATAGAACAACTATCGAAAGGTGGTCTCACGACCCTCCCAACGAGTAATGATTGGAGGTGCTTGATAGTTCCATCTGACTAAATGTTCTTCCTCTCCTCCCACTATTTGGTCTCCTTTTTTATTAGGACCAACCTCTTTATTATCTTTATCGAGAGGGCATGTGTATGCGGAACAATGGAAGCCTCATTCTTTACTATATTTGGTTTTGTTAGTCCATGGGGTTCTATAGATATCACCTGCTCATTTATCCCATTAGCAATCATTATTTTCGTATGAGGTTTTAAGTCTTCACTATTTCATTCTATGAAAAAATATGGAATCGAGTTGTTTAAATCATGTTCTAACACCTCTTTCAATAGAATCTTACTAGTAGATTTGCGTTCATCTATATACTAAACATTTAAGAAGGTTCTATGTGTACTAATAAATATCTTATTATATAGATGACTATAGAAGTAGTAACTTCTCGTTCTTTTCGGATATCCTACAAATGGACAAACGTTGACCTTGTTTCCATATTTCGCTTAAACACTTTTGTTGAACATCCTCATATCTAAATGTGGTGTAAATTAGGTCTGTGCCCATTCCACAATTTAAGAGTGGCCTTGGGAACTGACTTAGATGGTACAATATTCAATATGTAAATAGCCTTTTGTAGTGCATATCCTAAAAGAAAACAGACAGTGAGAAATAACTCATTATTGATCTCACCACATCTAAAATAGTTTAATTTCTTCTTTCCAAAACACAAATTTGTTCAGAAATCCTTGGTGCACTCGATTGGGGATAATATCTCACCATTCGATAAGTAGACTTCAAACTTTTGGAGATAGATATTTGCTACCTCGTTTGGATCGAAGGGCCTTTATACTCTTACCTAATTGTTTTCAACCTCCATTCGAAACTCCTTGAATTTCTCTAAATCTTTAGACTTCTGAGATAGTAGATATATATATTCATATCTAGAGTAATCATCTGTGAAAGTGATGAAGTGCTCATATCTTTCTCTAGCTTGAGTACTAATGGGTCCACAAGCATGAGATTGTACTAATTCTAAAACTTCTTTTGATCTTAATCTTTAAGCCTTAAAAAGCATCTTGGTCATCTTACCTTCTATACAAGATTCACAAGTATGTATGGATTTTATCTCTAACCCAATTAAAGGTCCATCCTTTACCAATCTTCAAATCCTATTTAGATTTGTGTGACCCTTACCCAAATGCCATAAGAGAGTTTTATTAGTATTAGATACCTCATTCTTTTTCTATTAGCAGTAGTGTTATGTATGTAGTCAATCATAGGACATAGAAACTTCTAACTATATGACTCGAATATATGACATAATTATTCATCTTAATAACCACCATAAAATGGGTAAAAAGACTGAATAACCAACATAAAATAAAAGTACCATGAAAACCAAGTTCTGTTTAAGTTCGAGAATATAATAACTGCCATTCAAAATCAAATGTCCATGATTTTCAAAATCTAACGTATGGGTGCTAACAGTTTTGGCAGACACTACTCCTCCCATGCCAAGTGATATGGGCAATTCTTTTCAAATGACCCTTTTGTCCATAAATAAAGCATTTTCCCAATGGTTTTCCATCGATAATAGTTTTTTTCCCCTTTTGCTTTTTGTTTAGCATCTTCCTCTTGTTTCGTCCTTTGCCATTAGAAGGTTTATGATGAGAGGGATCAGCCGTCAAATCAAAGATTCTCTACTTTTAGCCTTTAGAAGAGATTCATTGCTTTGAAGCTCCTTCATTAATTCCATCAAAAACATGTTCATTTGTGTAGATTGTAATCTACTTTGAACTGTGAAAACATCTCAAGGAAAGTCTCAAGAACCATGCCAATTTGAGTTTTGGAATCATGGTTAAAATATGGTCCCTCACAGATATGCTTGGTTTCATGCGTATATTCATAATTATCTTAATGGAAACTTATTTAGCTGGTCGACTTCAATATCCAAATATCTTATGAAGATTTTTCATCATGTCAAAAAGTTGTTTTTATTTTCCGATGTTTCTATCGCAACACATTTTACATGGATTCAAAAATACAAATATTGGCCGTCTCATCAAATTGACACAACTTTTCATATGAAGTCTTTTCTGAAATTCTGCTGAGTCATCCTTAGGGTTCTCGGGACAAACTTTAGTCAACACAAATTTGTGTTTTTCAGCGATAAGAATAATGTTAAGAATCCTTTTTTAATCAACGTTGTTTTCTCCCACAAGTTAGTTTTAGTTAAGTATCACTAATAATAAATTAAGTGGCATTATCAATTAATATAATAATCTTTGCATGATGCATGTATATGTGCAAATATGGACCAAAAATTATATTTTTGATCAAAGACCTAAAATCCTCGTAACTTTTAATACACCATTTTATAGGAGATTAATGTAGTTTTGGTAGACACTACTCCTCCCATGCCAACCCTGACAGTATACTCCGATTCACTGAGGTGCCTGTAACCTTTACAAAGAATTGCGAATATAAATAGTGGCTCTAAAATTTGCAATCCATGTATTATTAGGATTAACCACTAAATATGACTCAATGAAAAGACGACCTTTACCTTGCTTCCCCTAATCTAAGTGATCTAGGCAATTCTTTTCAAATGACCTTTTTGTCCATAAATAAAGCATTTTCCCAATGGTTTTCCTTTGATAATTGTTTTTTTCCTCTTTCACTTTTTGTTTAGCATCTTCCTCCTGTTTCTTCCTTTGCCATTAGAAGGTTTATGATGAGAGGGATCGGCTATCACAGTCAAAGAATCTTTACTTTTAGCCTTTAGAAGATATTCATTAATTTGGAGCTCCTTCATTAATTCCGTAAAAAAACATGTTCATTTGTGTAGATTGTAAGAACATCTTAAGGAGAGTATCAAGAACCTTGTCAATTTGAGTTTCTGAATCATGGTTAAAATATGGTCCCTAATGTGCTTGGTTTCATGCTTATATTCATAATTACCTTAATGAAAACTTATTTAGCTGGTTGGCTTTAATGTCCAAATATCTTATGAAGATTTTTCATCATGTCAAAAGCTATTTTTATTTTATGATGTTTCTATGGCAACACATTTGACATGGATTCCAAAATATAAAAATGGGTCATCTCATCAGATTTACACAACTTTTCATATGAAGTCTTTTGAGATTCTCTTGAGTCATCCTTAGGGGTCTCGGGACAAACTTTAGTCAACACAAATTTGTGTTTTTCAGCAATAAGAATAATGTTAAAAATCCTTTATCAATCAATGTAATTTTCTCCCACAAATTGGATTTTGTTAAGTATCACTAATGATAGATTAAGTGACATTTTTTTTTTGTAAAATTAATGATTAGCGTATTGATAAATATAATAATCTTTTCATGATGCATGTATATGTACAAATAATAAAAGAGCTAAAATCCTCGTAACTTTTAACACACCCCCTATAGAAGATCAATATAGTTTTGGCAGACACTATTCCTCCCATGCTAACCCTGACAGTGTACACTTCACTGAGGTGCCTGGAACCTCTACAAAGAATTGTAAATATGATTTAGTGGCTCTAGAATCTACAATCCGTGTTTTAGTAGAATCAACCACTAAATATGGCTTAATGAAAAGACGGTTACCTTTACCTTGCTTCCCCTTAGCTAAGCGATCTGGGCAATTCTTTTCAAATCACCACTTTGTCCATAAATAAAGCATTTTCCCATTGGTTTTCCGTTGATACTAGTTTTTTTCCCCTTTCCTTTTTGTTTAGCATCTTCTTTTTGTTTTTTCCTTTGCCATTAGAAGGTTTATGATGAGAAGGATCAGTAGTCACAATCAAAGAATCTGTACTTTTAGCCTTTAGAAGAGATTCATTGCTTTGGAGCTCCTTCATTAATTCCGTCAAAAACATGTTCATTTGTGTAAATTGTAATCAACTTGGAACTGTGAGAACATCTCAGGGAGAGTCTGAAGAACCATGTCAAATTGAGTTTTAGAATCATGGTCCCTCACAGATGTGCATGGTTTCGTGTTTATATTCATAATTACCTCAATGGAAGCTTATTTAGCTAGTTGGCTTTCATGTCCAAATATCTTTTGAAGACTTTTCATCATGTCAAAAGCTGTTTTCATTTTCTGATGTTTCCATCAAAACACATTTGATATGGATTCCAAAATATAAAAATGGGTCATCTCATCAAATTCACACAACTTTTCATATGAAGCCTTATGAGATTCTGTTTAGTCATCCTTAGGGTCTTGGGACAAACTTTAGTCAACATGAATTTGTATTTTTCAGCAATAAGAACAATGTTAAGAATCCTTATTCAATCAATGTAGTTTTCTCCCACAAGTTGGTTTTTGTTACGTATCACTAATAATAGATCAAGGACATTTTCTGTAAAATTAATGATTAGCGTATCAATAAATATAATAATCTTTACACGATGTATGTATGTGTGCAAATATATACCATAAATTATATTTTTAATCAAAGACCTAAAATCCTCGCGACGTTAACACGCCCTCTATAGGAGGTCAATATAGTTACTAGCAAGGTTGGGCCGTCCCACTCATTTTATTGAGTTATGCATCTCATGCCACAATTAAAATGAGGATTGATTAATATTCAGCCTATAAATAATTTTGTCAAAATGTTGTTTAAGAAATTTTTCAAAATTTTCATATATAAGTGTATTAACTTGCGTCAATAATTTTTAAATATCCAAAATAAATGAGATATTATCTATATGATAATCATTCTTGTATTCCATTTTAAAATAATCTACTTATAGATCCAATTCTAGTTAATCCAAACTAATGTAGTCCTCCTTTAGGGATATCAATGTAACTTGTTATTAGTAAATATGTATTATAATAACAAATCGTATAACGGAGAAAGCCGTGAGTTCATATACGCCTATAAACCCTATTAGGCCACATTTCGATCTAATTTTTCAATCTTCTTTAAGCCCAATCCATGAAATGTCGAAAGTAAGGGTCAATTTGATTTTGAGTTCCAATCTTTTAGACAAGAACCCTTATCTATTTAGATTAGGCCAAGACTCAAAAGAAAAGCCCAAAAACTTAAAATATTCCCAAGAATACAAACCTAGTAACACCACCTCCAACCACCCCAAATATACCCATACTTAGAGGAATAGGTAGCGACATCCACAAAAAAGGCCTCCATTGCCACCACCAAGTAGGCGGCCATATCTAAGGCTACTTTATATGAGACAACTGATGCTTCTTTTGATCGCAACGACTGCAACCACTCTGATCGTAGCCACTGTCACCGTCGCTGCCTTGGTGGTTCCACAATGGTGTCTCTGCCTTTGTTTCATTTCTCCTTCATCCCAAGCTTTCAATAAACATTTCCAATCCACAAGTTTTTCCTCCTCAAAGTACCAAGGTTTCCATGAAAAATCAACAAAAAAAAAAAAATGTTTGAAGCCCAAATTTTCATCATCTTTTCTGAATACAAAAGTGTAGAAATTTTGATAATGCATATACAAAACCCTATTACGGCTTATAATAGTTTAGAGAGTTTGTAATGAACATATCAAATTACAAGAATGGAAAGGGGATAGTCAAAAGGTGATTATTTAAATATCTACTGTACAAAAAGTAATAAACATGTCAACTTGAAATGCATTTCATTATTCATATTCGTGTATGCTAATTAACATTTAATTTTACTTAATTAGAATTAAATATCACATCAAGTGAGAAATATTTTTTGTACGATTTTGACCATATTATAATTCAGTTATTTCAATAATATCTTACTTTTTCGTTTTTCAATTTATATATTTAATATATTTATTATTAAGTTACAATCGATATAAATGTACATTTAACAAATTTATTTCACCTATGTGCTTTTATTAATGTATAAATTGCCTATTATTAAATCACCACTAATTAACATTAACATTTAATTAATTAATATTCATCTTCATTTATGCACTTCAGTGTTATTAATTTTAATTATAAATTAAATAGAATTTCATATTAAAAAATGCATTTCATTATTCACGTCCATATATGCTAATACATCCAATTTTATTTAATTGAAAATTAAATACATGACTTAACATTCATGGTTACGTATATAGTCCATAGTATTAATTATAGATTAATTAACATTCATGCATATTTAAATATTACTTTTACAGCACATATAAAACATTTTCTTAATAATGTACAACACATGTTCAACAATTGACTAGTTCTCTTAAATGTAGCTATCAAGAGTTCAAGAGGAATGTCGTATGTAGTTACAAATAATACTATATTTTGGTTATGTTGCTCCATTGGTCCAATTCCATTCCAAAGTATGTGACTTGGGAAGATTTGTATCACCACCAACAACAATAAACATTACTTAATTTTGGGATTTTTCAGGTTACTTAAAAATTTCACTGAAATCTTAGTTCCTATTTAGTTCAAATAAAAATCGAATTTTTAATAGAGTTTGATAAATGATGATAGAATATATAATTAAAAAATTGTGAATTCTATAAAATCTGTGATTAAAATTTAACGTTCATTTTAACTTAGATTTGAATTTACCTTTTTAAGATTTAAATAGGCATGTGCATGGTTCAATTTGGATAAATTTCAACTCAATCCAACAGTTGAAATCGAAGGGAACCAAACCAAACCGAATCAATTTGGGCCGATTTGGCTTGGCTAGTCGATTTGAACATTGATCCAAGTTTAAACAATTGCCTTTTTTTTTGTATGTTGTGTCATAATTAATGATGGATAAGGAAAAACACATCAACGTACAATCAGAAAATAATTTACACCAATGTTCATAATCAACCCCGTCCGGCTCGGCCAGTTTGACCGGTAAAATCGGGAATCGGACTCAAAATCGGGCCAAAGGATGCCCGGTTAACAAATTATGACAAAACCGCTACAAAACCATTGAACCAGCTGGTTGAACCGTAAATCGATGAACCGATCACTGTTTTGAGCGGTTTTCTCAAATTTTTTTTTAGTTTAAAATTTTTTAACTTAATAAATGGGCTTCATAAATTACAATT
>CAIGRP010083132.1:0-13252 GCA_903798385.1 Fraxinus cuspidata
CGTCAAACAACAAGAATAAAAATTCACTGCAATTAATATTAGAAAATTCTCTGATCTTTTTTTTCACACTACTTTTTTTCTTTTCGAGACTGATGAAAATACTCACTGAAATTCCGAGGATTGAATAGTACCCGTCAACAGTACCTTTTTTAACTATAAACTAAGAAATAGGAAAAAAAAAAAAACTATTTTGTTGTTGCTGCCTTGTCTGTTTGGTTGTTTGGTGGGGTGAAATATATGGTTGCATGTTGTGACGGAAGTTGGTTTGAGTGGGCGGCGATAGATACGACTAATTTTTTTGTGAAGATCAAATAGTATAGAATGAAAGGTTACCTTGGAGGTGTGCTGTGGTAGTGATTGTCGCGGATTTTGCTTTCAATTTCAGCAGCGAATTGATGTAAGATTTTGGGCTCTAATACCAAAATTTGATGCACAATCAATAAGGAATTAATTATCAACGGAGAAAAATAAAAACTAAAAAGAAAACAGAAGAGAAAGAAGAAGAAGAAAGCAGGGGAAGACACCGGGAGAAAAAACATGGAAGGGAGAAAAACGTTTGTGGCCACCAATAATTTTTATTCATTCATCAACTCTTCCAATTACAATAAAAAAATCCAACCATACTAGTGAAGGGCTTGGGCCAACCCAATAATATAAGCCCAATGATAGAAGTATAAATAATAAAAATCNCCAATAATTTTTATTCATTCATCAACTCTTCCAATTACAATAAAAAAATCCAACCATACTAGTGAAGGGCTTGGGCCAACCCAATAATATAAGCCCAATGATAGAAGTATAAATAATAAAAATCTACGACAAGCCGAGTAATTAAAAAATAAAAATAAAAATCAATAATATAATAAATCTCCATAGATGTCCGCATCAGTTTCTGGCTGTTTCTTACACTAAAATTCTGAATGAGTACCTCTTTGGTTTTTATGCAGTGGACCTGTCTCTTGCTATGTGTTGCTTCAGTATGGATTAAAAGGAAAATTATGTCAGCTTATGTGCTAATGGGTGGAGTGGCTGCATCACGCCTTGGACTATGGATGTTTGACTTGTCTGTCATTCAACAAATGCAGGTACGGAGAATAAGAACTTGTGTCACATTTTTACAAGCTCGTAATGTGTAAACATATATATATCCTATTCCCTATAGATGTTCAAGTTATAATTCTCCCTGCTTACTCAAATAGGATCATGTTCCTGAATCTGATCGCTGTGTTGTTGGCGGCGTTCAAAACTCACTTCAGTCTTTCTTGGACTTGATGACTTATATTATGGGTATTGTGATATCCAATCCAAAGGTATCGTCTTTCCATAATCCCTTTACTTATGTTTGATATATAGTACTGCACGCTATAAACAACAAGATCTTAAATTCCTTTTCTTTCTTAATACCATTACAATCCAGTCGATCTTACCAAGCAAGTCGTGTATCTCTTGAAACAGATACCAAACGATGCTTATTTAGACTTGTAATATTTATTTGTCAAAATAATAACCCATCGAGATTGTAGACACTCACCTTTATGTCTCTTGAAGTGTCATTTTAAGCAGCATGGAAACTCATGTCACATTCAAGATCATATTAGAGAATTAACTGCTAATGAGGATTGGCTCGCCTATTCACTCGACTTAATTTCTTCTGCTCTGTTCTTATATAGGATTTCTGGATATTGATAATGATATCGTTTCTGCTGGTGACGCTGGCTGCAATTTTGTACAGTCTTCACGTTTATAACCTGAGGAAGCATCTCCTTCACTTGGAGAAACTACTAGTGCTGGTTCGATGGAAAGTTGGTTCGTCTTAGACTCGTATTACAGACAAGTTTGGAAGACCGATCATAAAAATACTTTTGGCATGTATTGGTGGTACTATATAGTATTAAGAAATAATAAGAAAACGTTGTTTTAAAAGTTTGTTCATTCGACTTTTTGGTCCTGCTTTATAGTTGTGTAAAACATCCACCGCATGCTACCTGATTGGATGGTGATTAAAATTAGATTTTGATAATTTTTGAATGTATGGTTAAAAAGTTGTGGAACCCATGAAATATGTGGTTAATATTGATTGTTTGACTTTAAGTTAATTTAAAATCTGATTTAAATCAATACCAAACACGGGAAGCCCATGTTTGGTGGGGATTAAAATCAAATTTTTAGTATATTTTAATAGAAGTTGATGGGTTGTGCGGTTGAAAAGTTGTGAGACTCATAAAATGTAGTTGAAATGAATTGTTGACTTTGATTTATATTAAATTTTAGATTTTAATTGCTACCAAAGATAATGGCTCTATAATCTGAACTTGTAAGTCACTGATCTTGTACATTACTGGGAAATGATTGTACATGCATCTGAAGTACATACCAGAATATCGCACAAACTGGATTTCTAGTCTTTTTAAATATGATCGCTTGGTGATTCTGAGTAAGAAATCACATAGGATATGTCGTATATGGTGTATACGATGTAACTAGACAACATTAGGTGTCCTGTGTAATCATGTATTAGACCAAGACTAGATAACAATGGACATAATTAAATAATAAAAATAACTTAAAATTATATTCGTCTTATTATTCAGTTTCGTTCAATACTATGTACTAAATATGCACCAGGTGTTGGAAAATAAAAAGAAATGACGAGCTTGATTTCATTTCCTCATTAAAAGTTTTTAGTAAATTATTTTATTAAGTGGTGTTGTAAGGGCAATTGATTGATCGAGAATTGAACAATACTTTAACTAAATTTTGAATCAATTTTGGACTTGTTTGATATGACTTTTTTTGGGCTTGTTTGATATGACTTTTGCGTCCTGTAAAAGAGTTTTTAAAGGAAGTTACCTTAATTTTTGTTTGAAAACTAATTTTTAAAAGTATTTCCTATTCCGAAAGTGCTTTT
The DNA here is from genome assembly GCA_903798385.1 of Fraxinus cuspidata. NCBI lineage: Eukaryota > Viridiplantae > Streptophyta > Magnoliopsida > Lamiales > Oleaceae > Fraxinus > Fraxinus cuspidata. The sequence continues at coordinate 2,909 of CAIGRP010083132.1, forward strand.
AGAGTATACCACATTGAATCAGCTTTCTCTAAAATCTCTTATAACTACTAAAAGCACTTTCATAAAACTAGCAAAACAGATCCAAAAGCAACTTTTTATCTTAAAAGCTCATTTTGATTTTTTAAAAGTCATGCCGAACAGGACCGTTAGAACTTCTTATTAATTTTGAATCAATACTCGAATTAAATTTAAATATCGTTCATGAAAAATTCGTCCGTAAAATATCACAAGTGCACAACAATTGTCAATCTAAGGCTTCTGGTGTACCCAACCACAGAGAATCAAAGCTCGTCCTTGTCTGATTCAGCCGTCGAGAATTAGTCAAACACACAACCTTGGACCAACAATATTGTTCCACAGTCAAAAGTCAGCTTTCATTAGTTTCTCAGAAATTGATACTCTTGCACATAACATATAAGCATTAAATTTACATCCAATTCCAAGCAATATGTTATATATAGTATCTAATTTCACTCTTCCTTCTACAAAATTCTCTTTGCAACTTGCGGCTTATCTTTCTCTGCTGAATTCATGAATTCTTTCACTGATCTTCTTGGTAATAAAGAAGACACGAATTTGGAGAACTCTTCATTCAGTTGGGGACTTTCTGATACTGAAATTCCATATTATATGTCATTTCAACCTAATTCTTTACCAATATCCCCTCCATATCTTGCTATTTCTCCTAGTTTCAGCCCTTCTGTGCTGCTCGACTCTCCTGTACTGTTTTCGTCGTCAAATGTGAGCACTTTTTATAGTATTATACGCTTTTGGGACGTGTCTATTTATCTATCTTCTTCATGTTATCCTTTAATCCTTGTAGGTACTTATTTCGAGTTTTTATTGATCTGATAAATGAGTAATAAAAGTTTCTATGGCGATGTGTTTGTGTAGGTTGTTCCATCTCCTATTTCCGGGACCTTTGCAGGTCAGGCCTCCGAGGAGGAGTGCGGAAAGTACTCCGATTTTTCTTTCCCATCTGAAACGAGACCTTCAAGCTCTCTGTCTTCTATGTTTTCTGAAGGAAGGAATTCATCTGTATGTTTCAGTTCTTCTTTAGCTATATCTTATGATCACATGTTCTTACTGTATTGTTGCTGATGATTATAGTTCAACAGGAAGAATTAAAAGCTGGGGTGAAATCAGAATCAGCTCCAACTCAAAGCTTTTCTCAAGAGGTTCCCAGATTTCAAGCAAACAATCAGAGCAATCCTAATATACAGATTGGTCAAATGCATCATGCTCAACAACTTCAGTATGTTAGGGAGCAGAAAAAACCAGATGATGGATACAACTGGAGGAAGTATGGACAAAAGCAAGTTAAGGGAAGTGAAAATCCTCGTAGTTATTACAAGTGCTCGTTTCACAATTGTCCTATGAAAAAAATAATCGAGCAAAATTTAGACGGACATATTACTGAAATAGTATACAAAGGAAATCACAATCATCCCAAACCTCAGTCGACTCGAAGATCATCTTCAAGTTCGATTCAATTGCATGACAATGCTCAGATGGAATCTCTGACAACCTCTGAGAATTCATTGGCTTCTTTTGAAAATGATGATTTTGAACAAGGACCTGCCCTGAGTAACTCAAGATATGAGGATGAAACTGAATCAGAAGCCAAGAGATGGTAAGCATAGCACTTAATCATTTTAATAAGAAAACAATTACAAGAAAACCTTGAGATAAATGAAATCAATATCTTAAAAATTTGTTATCCTATTTTCCAGGAAGGGGGACATTGAATATGATGGCATACCAGATCACGGAAGTAGAATCGTTCGTGAACCTAGAGTTATAGTTCAAACAACAAGTGATATCGATATTCTTGATGATGGTTATAGATGGAGGAAATATGGACAGAAAGTGGTTAGGGGCAACCCAAATCCTAGGTATGCATTATATCGTTATCAGATACAGCAAAATTAAGAATTTACCTTACTATTGTATTTGAACGGCCACTAGCATAATCCTAATGTAAGATGTGGTTGAATTGATGCAGGAGCTACTACAAATGCACATATGATGGATGTCCCGTTAGGAAGCAAGTAGAGCGAGCATCCGACAATAACAAGGCAGTGATCACTACTTACGAAGGAAAACACAAGCACGATGTTCCTGCAGCACGTGGTAGCAGCAGTTACACCAGACCATCTGTGAACAGAAACAATGCACCTATGGTCATTAGGCCTTCAGCCATGAACAGTCATTCTAACGACGAGACAAATTTCCCCGACTCACTACAGACAACCTGGCTACTACAAACAAAGAATCAAGCACCATATACCCTTAAGAAGTTGCAGGATGCAGATAGTTTTGCATTCTCAGGTTTCAGAAACTCGGAAGGATCCTACTCTAATGAAATGCAGCTGGAAAACACTGCTCTCTCCATGACCAAGGAAGAGCCGAGAGATGACTTTCTTTCGACACTTTTCTAAAGTGAGAATTTCTTTAAAACAATTTTTTAGAGTACGAGAAATTTATTATTAATCAGTTGTGTAGTTCAATAATAGGACTCAGTGTATTTTTTCGTTTGTTCCGGGGCTGGTAAAGCTTAGAACAATAACCTCATGTAAAGTTCTAGTGCTGCATGAAAAAAATCGCAGAACAAAGAAAAAGTCTAAGGGAACTTAATATTCTTTTCAAATATTTCTTTTTTTTCCCTCAATTATTTAGATAAATTTCGAACAAACAGACTAGTCATGCATTAGCATTAATCGTTAATTAACTAATTGATCACATCTACGAGAAGTTCCCAGAACTTATGTCCCAGACTAGTCATGCATTAGCATTAATGTCCCATCCATATGGATACCATTTTAATCGTTAATTAACTAATTCATCACATCTACGAGAAGTTCCCAGAACTTTCTCAATTTCATAAGTTGCTTAACAATTTCCAAACACAACACGTACACAGGAAAGAGAGAAGCGTAGAGAGAAAGAAATCATTTTATTTATAAAAGAACCTTTACAGTTTAGAACATCATGAAAAATTCTCCACTAGAGGATCTTAATTCACCAACTATACAATGAGAAATGGGAAGAAAAGCATTCTATTATAAACACGAGTCTAAGTGTATAAGTGTATTGAAGTAGAATACAGGCGAAACAATAAAATTATTTCATGCATATAGGAGCTTATCAGATATAGGATTGGTTAGAGAGTTTATATCCCGAAATCATAGCCGACAATGCAAGTAAGATGAAGGCAAAGAATTCCATGCTGATTGCTGATGCAGAAGAATCTGTAAATATGTTATCTGCCCCCTCTCTCATTTTATTAGTCAAGGGCACTGCGGATGAAGCTGCTGATATCAATAAGTACGCCACAATCTGTAATTCAGAATTTTCGATTTTAATGATTGTTTTCAATAAAAAATCCATTGCTATCATATAGGATGAAAAGGCAGAATAGACCTTATGCTAATATTAGTGTATTCATTTCAGATTTGCATATATAAGCTAAGAAACAGAAACCACATTTTTGTCCTCGAGTCCAAATCAGCATTGACACATTTTGATTTTATCTTGTTTTATGATTCTAGATGTTTTGCCTGAAAATGCTTGTGTAAAATGGAGGTTAAAGTTGCGAACAACGAAAATTCAGACAGGGATGGCCTACAAATCACTTGTTGTCGAAACTTGCCCACCAATAAATCCTAACCAGTCACAAAGAACAACGGTATGATAATGACTTAGGAAATCAAGTTGCTCAAAATCTGCATTGGATGAAACCATATAATGCTGGTTCAAAATAGGATCAATTTTCTACTTTTAAGATTTTTATATTCCCTAATTATGTTTAAAATCTAACACAAAGTTTCATGAATTTGTATGGAGTAAATTTTGGCAAAAGATTCCTTCCTTTTCATCAAGATTTCTTAGCTCAATCACAAAATAGTTTATATCGACTCCCTCATTATGGTTTATAATTTGAAAAATCTAAACATAATTCCAGGAAAATCCAAGAAATTCATCAAATTAATTATAAAATCCAACTACCTGATCCCCAAAAAAGTCCACAACCAACATATTCTTCGGCGCAACCATATGTCGACCGGTGGAGAGTTCTTGAACCTGCCTCAAAATCTGTAATCCAGTGTACAATGATGACAGAATTGCTATTGCCAATACATACCTGTAATGAGAACCAAATTCAAGAAAACACCAAATAAAAATCTCGATCTTGATTAATGCTCACCCAAGAAAATCGAATTATATTGTACAACTGAACACATAAACATTATGGTACCTGTATTCCTCATACTTATCAAATTCCTTCCAATCCCCATGCTTATTACTAGCCATTATGATGAAAGCCAGCAATGAAAAAAGCAAACCGAAGCCTCGCAAACCCAAGGACCCTCTCTTGAGAAGATCCTCTCTCTTCCACCGTCGTACGATGTTCGAAACTCCGGTACCCCTTCCCAGCGTCTGATTCTCCAAATCGCCGGTCGCCGGAGTTGTTGCCGACTGCGACGGTTCTGTCACCGTTTTCGACGTGGGCTCATCGGGAATCGGCATATTTTTCTCAGATTTCTGTTTCTTAATTGGTGTTGATAAAGTGATGCACAAGGTAAAAGGATGGAAGTTGAAGGTTACATATACAAGAAATTAGTTGTATATTTCTCCGCCTTGTCTGTCTTTGACAACTCAGTAGTGTTTTTTGTGTATATTATTATATAAATTTTCATCTGCTGCGGAGATCACCATGAAATTATAATGTAGCGTGCGAACCATATCTTTCGTAGAAAAATTAAAGAAAAATCGCGTGGCTATGATAAATCTATGATCATTTGTGAGGCGTCAGATATGTTTATAGAGCGTGAGGAGTATCGCATGCGATAATTGCTTGCTTGGAATTGGAAGCTTGTGTAAATTGTACTCTCATAACCAACTTCGGTTGACGCGGGATTTACAAGCTGTGGAGGGGCCTCGGGCCCGGTTCCAGAACGTTGTATTATGGCATCTGACCGGGCTTTACAAAAGGGATAATTCTTGCTACATGTACATTATTTTCTATATTAATTTGACATTCTTTTACATGACACTCATCATAGCTTTTGATTTTATTCAACATCATTTCACATCACCGGCCAGATTTTGACACATAATAGAGAATATCATCCTTAATGTAAGCAACAATGTACATCTAGAATATTCTTTTCTTTTTTGAGAAGTTTTAAAACTTGTTCACTTCGAAGAGATCACCATTAACTTGTTCGTTAAAATTATTTTCTTTTTGGACTGCACACTAATTTAACATGGTTAAAAATCATAATTTGGCACTCTCTCTCTCTCTCTTTTTTTTTTCCCTTAAAGATGTGTTCAACTCGACTACTTCTTTAATTACTTAAGAAGTACTTGGTTGAGCTCATCGAGTCACCAAATTTTGATGATTATTATTTCAGAGTTACTACAAGACATTTAAATCACTTCCAAATTCCAATATCTAAACTCTTACTTTTAGTCCATGTTTGGTACTGATTAAAATTTCAAATTTTCATATAAGTCAACAATTTATTTTAATCATAAATTTTATGGGATCCACAAATTTTCAACAACACATTTCATCAACTTTTATCAAAATCTACCAAAATTTAATTTTAATCCCCATCAAACATAGGCTTATTTGGTAGTATTGTTGATCTAATAATCTTCTCATAAATATTGTTATGTTTTTTTCCTACAACATGCTACATAGCTGCTAGTTAAGAAAAATGTTGTGCAAACACCATCTTTTTGAGACTGTTATATCGAAACATGTTGCCTCCACCATCTTCACTACGAGGCAATGAAATCATATCCTAGCGGTTGAGAGCATAGCCCAAAGGCATAACTCATTGTAGGCGCGTCACTGGATTTGTAGTGATCGAAGAAAATCCAACATTTAGCCACATCAGATGGACCTCCAATGTCAGAGGTGATAGTGTTCAGTTCTATAGCACCTTATGCAAGTTACTTTCTCACTGCATAGAGCCATGTGATATCGATTGATTGATGCTTTTAAATGTGGCCGGGAGTCAAATTCCATATTTCTAGCCTAGGACAGCTTGTGGGGTCACGGACCTAGATGCCTAGGATATGAAATTGTGACATCATCGAGTTTAACTAGAGATTCGTTGGGATGAGGCCACGCGTCAAACATCCAAGGAACCTCAATTCATTCTGCTTATAAATGCCCACAATTTTATGATATTGTAAAGGTAGTTATAAATTGATATTTTTCTCTCTAGAAATCAAATCTTATTCCCACTTTTCTTTACAATCCGTGTAGCTCACACACTATATACTTTTCTCTATCCTTTTATTGTCTTGAGTGTCGAACCACGTACAATCATAGCCTTACCCGCCTTTGTTTGGAGAACCTTGATCTTGTGCCTCTAACATGTGTCCAAGTATAAATGTAACATATATGTGGAGAAAAGAGGGGAGAAGATCTATTTACATACTGTGTCCTAACCAAATTCAGAGATAAATTGATTGGTGTCACCTGTTTAATTTGAGTTTCGTCTCAATATTCATCAAGGAAATCTAGCTATATTTGCCTCAATTCATCATTGATGATCTCATTGAAGTGAAGGACATGAATAGGTGGAAGACCCATTTCCATTGGGCTCATAGCATCTGTATGATAAGCTATTGAAATTTGAGTTTCCCCGTTGGTAGTTTTACCATGGCCTTATGGGCCATAATACATGGAATAACTCGTAAACCCATACATTCTTGGAAGCATCAAGCTCGTCCATAAGAGTATACTTATTTGGAAAAGATGGTTTTGTTATCGACCTCAACATGTCTGTTGGTTTGTAGGTGGTGTGGTCATCTGTATGAATACTTATTTGTAATTTTCCAAACACTTTGAAATGCACGGAATACTACATGCAGACAAATATAAAAATAATGCTAAGTGGAAAGAAAGAGAGACTTTTAATAATATTATTTGTTGCACGTGCAATGTACGGGTTGTCTTATTTTGAAGGTATTGTTAGCATGTTTAAAATTAATGATTAATGAGAGGTGATGGGCATGTTAGGGCGTTTATATTTTAGACAATAGAAGGAAATGAGTATACATCATCAAAATGGAATGAATTATGATGACTTTGTAATAAAGGCCAGATCTATGACATGTGGGGATATTTTTCTACATTCTTTACACTATTTCGACATCTGCAAAGCGATGTCATATAATTTCTTATGAAGTGGAGTACTATGATTTCTAGGAATCCAAGTTGAAGGACTATGCTTGCATTAGAGATGGTAACGGGGCGGGGCACCCCCGCCCAGCCTTAGCCGAGGCGGGGCTCAAGGAGCGGGCCTGTCCCTTTTTTTTTAAATACAAATTCAAAATTTTAAAATTCAAAGCAAATAATGCTCAAAATAACTATATTAATATCAAAAGCAAACACTCGAAACAAAAAAAAAATGTCCAAAACAATTTATTTTTTATTCTTCACAGGGCGGGTTCGGGGCGGGTTTTATGGCCCCATCCGGGATGGGGCGGGGAAATTGCCAACCCTAGCTTGCATCTCCCCAGTGGCATGGGGAGATTATTTCTAGCCATGCAATTCAAAATTGTAGAAACCTCAAATCTGTAAAATTATGAAACAAAATGAGATCAACAAATAAAAGGATCATATTCCATGCCGTCTCTTTAAAGATTTAATTGTATCAACATAGCTATAGGAGAATAAACTTAGAAAAAACTGAAAAATAAACATTTGTAATGGAACTTCAGGCACAATGAGACAATATTTTATCATCACCAACAACATGAAGGCAATCTTCCTCGTCCACAACAGGCATATCAACAGTATGCCATAGCTGGGCAACCTTCTCATTGACCATTTGTACAACTAAGCAGCTTAATGTAAGCTAAAGTGTTCTGTTCTTACAAATATGTTTATTTATATTATAATTCAATCCTGAGATCTAATCGATAACACCATACGATTATTGGAGGAAAGAAAACATTGAAAGTTTAACGTAAAATCTTCTCAAGCATATGATCAACCAGTCAAATGACCCAATGGATGACATTTTAACATAAACATTGGAGAAAAAGAAACATGAATGAGAACGATACACTCCACCAATTAACTGACATTGACAACTGGCCAAATATTTCAGGGGCAGAGAATAAAAGTTACATTCAGCAAGAATCGGTAAAGTCTAAATGTAATGGTTCATCATAACACAAAGAAGATTGAGCACATTGAGTAGCAACATACAAAAATTCACCAAAACAGAAGACAAATAATAATCTCGAACCATAATAATATTATTTTATTTGACTGAGTTATTTATTTCTCGTGTGTCTCTAAAAATTTCTTCAATGTTCATTTCTACATTCCTTTGTAGATGTTACTCATAGTAAAAACTTATTATGCAATCTGAATATTCTATCTTGAAGTTGTCTAGCTAGAACTGCACGATGGAAAACCTTTCATGCCAAGGAAGCATTGTAATAAGCATGAGCAATAGATGCAGATATATCTTTCATTTGTGAAGTTAACTGATTTTGATGCCTCCAAATCATTCTCAAAGCTATTTGAAGAGAGGCTAGAAAAAAGGGCTTATAGGACAAACAAGAAAAGTATTACCTTCATAACATGATTATTTTTGGATAAAAACTTTTAATTGAAACTCTAATGTCCATTGGTATATAGTTTAATCACTTATTGTTGCAATTAGTTAAAAAAAATTAAAGTGAAGAATGTTCATATTGTTACCGTCTTCTCAACCAGAAATTAAAGAACTATCTACAGTACGTTTTCTATTATTTTAGGCATGCAAGATATGCTGAATCTATTAGTAACATCATTATGGATGAACTATTCGAGTAGTTTGAAATTCTTAAGATATTGACAAAAAAGAAACATTTGGACAAAGTCAAGAAATATATTCGAGGTGTGTATGAAACCATTTTTTGTTCACGCTCAATTGAGAACAACTATCTGTAAAAGTTAGGTTTTGGAAACAGATTTATCTCGTTTGACACGAGAAAAATTAGCTCATTGCAAGACATAGCAAAGGTGAATCAATGACAAACAGACAAAATGAAGAATTGGAGATAAAACCTAGGTTATATGGAAGGATGAAAAAGAGTAAGAAAAATCAAACCTCTGTAAATATAGGATTCACAAGGTATGCATACTTATTTTTTAGTCTTCTCTTTTGCAACAAAATAAGGAGATATTTAATGACAGGCTAGCTTCATCCTTTCCACCACTTTCAACTCATCATCAGCAGGATTTCCTTCATGCATGATTGCAGATGACTTAACACTCCATCATGCATAGAAAATTACCAATGAGGGATTCCAAAATACGACATATTTACGGCAATAATGATGAATCATTCCTTATCGGCTTTCTCCATTGGCCGTGCTATTGGTTCCCCAATTTCTCATTTACCATTTGCAGAGATAATGCCCACCTAGAATTCAGATACACGAATTAGAGCAAAAAGAAAGAAAGTGACAAAAAAAGATGAAAAGAACATGGGTATCTTAGCTAAGAAATTGTCTTCTGACGTGATTAATAATCAGAAAGCAACAAGAATGGTGCACCAAATAAAATCAGAAACTATTTCAAGCATGCATTTCTCAACTTAATGGAATGTCTTGGAAAATGTGAATACCAATTTTACATTGGACGAGGTTGAATGGCTGAAAGTGAAGGAACATACTGGCAAGCACATTCTTTTTCAGTTGTACAAATATTTTTTATGTGCCAACAACAGATTAAGCACAAACTTTGTTCAAATATAATCAAAAAGCATCAAACAGTGGTCATTTTTCTAGCAAATTCATTCAGAAGAGCTAAAAAATATTCTTCCTGAGCCACGTATATGTGTAATCTCTTCAGGTGTACTAATCAGAACTGCTATGTTCTTCAGATCTGCAATAACAGCATCACTGGGCATGTTTATAGTTTATACCACTGCGCAAGTCCATTATATTCACACTTGCAGGCACTGATTTACAACCTTCTGTAAATATTACCCGAGTCTGCTCCATAGCATAAGTTGTACCTGCAGCAACATCACATTCTGGGTGAGTCTCTTATCATCAGTGCAATGAATAATTAAAGAATTCTACTTTAAAAGCATGCATATTAAACAATAAAACCCCATTATTCAAATCTTCCATAAAACACGAATGAAGAGTACAAAAAGAGAATTGATACTATATTTAACAAGTTAAGCAGAGTGTCGAGTTGGACAGGAGCGGATCCAGCACCTGGCGAGTCCCGGCGGCCGCCCGTGCTGGATCCGTCGGAAATGTTTTTTTTTTCCTTTTGACAATGAACAAAGCTTTAGATTATATAAGTGA